>JAECUM010000208.1:0-147417 GCA_016617855.1 Megalonaias nervosa | reverse complement strand
AAAAAAAAAAAGAAAAAAGAACTCCAACTTTTACCCTTCTGCTCATGCGCAGGCGAAATAGCCAATGAAAAACGATGTTTCTAACACAACTAGGCATTAGGTTAACCTAAAATCTCTTGGAGGTCGATGTATTAGGATGTATTCAGAAATAGCCCCCAAAATGTGTTTCCTACTTGCATTTCAGGCAAAAATGACAAAAACCTCCAGGAGTTAATGTGTTAACAAGAAGTTACATACAATGTTTTGCATGAAATGTCATAAGCACATGTAAGAATTATCTGTTACGTATCAGAACACAGTCTGTTAGATCTTAACAAGAAGTTTGATTCAGTATTTTAACATGAAATGGCTATGAACTTTGTCACATGGCATGACATATTTTACAGTGGGTAAAGCTGGTTGAAAAACAATTACTGAAGACATAGACAGTCATGGAAGCCATGTTGTAATTAGCTGAAAAAATTGATTTTTGATATTGGTATGCTTGAATGAATCTTATGAGAGATATAATTCTTTGGAATTTTAATCAAGTTCACTGTTTTTCTCCATTTTGGAAATCAGTAATTTTATCAAAAATTTAGATGTACATTGTTAACACAGCACAATACAAAACTTGCAATACAAGATGGACTCTTAATCATTTCAATGTTTACTTGTATAATAGTTTTTAAAAACTGTCAGATGTCTTGGTAACAAAGAGCAGCTCAAGGCAGAGAAATCACTGACATTTGATAAATGCTTATGGTTAAATTATTTTGCATATTTTTTTTATAAAATACAAACATTTTGTTTTTTAGTCGATTCTTCACATAAAATGTGCAGATATGCTGCCTAGCAAAAAATCTGTTAACATAATTATTAAAATGGTGTAAAGTGATTTTCATTTTTCATGTGAGAAAAAAACAATACAGCCACACCATTTTTCATACAGTTAAGATTATACCCAACAGAAGTTGAGTTTACAGGCATTTTCCATTAGTAAGAGTGTTTTTCTTTAATAATAAATGAATTATTCACATGTTTATAGTTGTTTGTCTTTATGGTCTCTTTTGATGCTATTTTAATGTTTTTGGTAATGGGGGATATTATTTACCCAAGAATTTGGAATTGTAACTAGAAAAGGAAATGATAAGAAAACTATCCTCATCACCTGTTGAGGACCTGAGGTCAAAAGGTTGCTATAAATATTGTTTTTAGAGTATACCACTGTCAAACAGAACAACATCAAAAATGAATTCTTGTTTGAACCACAGGAAATGATTAACCTCTAGCAAGTCAGGGTGACTTAGGAAATTACAGTATAGGGGAAATGTGGGGCTCAATTTTCATGACTGGGTAAAATTTGAAAAAGGAAACTCTTATCCACTTGCAACATTATGTCTTTGAATTAAAAACAAAGGTAGCAACATTATGTCTTTGAATTAAAAACAAAAGTAAGTAAAAGTATGAATGTGTGTTGTACATATTTAATTTTAAAAAAATTCATGAATAAATAAGAATGCTTGGTGTATAAACTTATAATTGAACTGTCTCTAATGTTCTCATACACAGTGCTAATTGAATTGCCATCACACATTCAGTACTTTGTCTCCACTTATTAAATTTACCATGCTCACAAATTATGTCCCAGAGGATATGGATCGGAAATGTGTTAACACAATATGCTTATTTCATTTTGACATGAAAATGTGCTAACACAATATGCTCATTTCATTCTGATATAGAAAAAAATGAAATTACTGAATGTGAATGTGGTAAGCAAAATGAAATATTTTGTGTACAGTGAAACTACTATTAATGGCATTTGTTGTTAAATGTCAGTCATTTGAATAGAGATTCTTTCTAGTTGATTTACAGTCCTTTTAGTGCGAAGGGATTTCTGTTTTATTTGATTTACCATATATATTCTCACTTATTTAAAGGGTCCAACTGCATACTGCATAGACCCAGACCAGCTGTCACATAATGCACCAGCAGATCTGGATCTGAACAGTTTGTCAGGAGTACTCAGTAGAACAAACAACATAGACCCTGATTTGTCAGGAGTACTCAGTAGAACAAACAACATAGACCCTGATTTGCAGAAACATTATGCTACAGCAGATTGAGATCACTGTTGTTTTTAATTTGAATCAAATTATAAGTGAGTACATACAATATGCTTCCTTTCTTGTGAAGGGATTCCATTTTAGTTGATTGACATTCAATACATTCAGTTGTGAAGGGATTCCATTTTAGTTGATTTACGTACAGTTGTGAAGGGATTCCAGTTTAGTTGATTTACATTCATTTGTGAAGGGATTCCATTTTGTTGATTTACATTTAATTTTGAAGGGATTCCAAATTAGTTGATTTACATTCAGTTGTGAAGGGATTCCATTTTAGTTGGTTTACACTCATTTGTGAAGGGATTCCATTTTAGTTGGTTTACATTCAATTTTGAAGGGATTCCATTTGGTTGATTTACATTCAATTTTGAAGGGATTCCAAATTAGTTGATTTACATTCAGTTATGAATGGATTCCATTTTATACTCGATTGTGAAGGGATTCCATTTTAGTTGATTTACATTCAATGGTGAAGGGATTCCATTTTAGTTGATTTACATTCAGTGGTGAAGGGATTCCATTTAGTTGATTTACATTCAATTGTGAAGGGATTCCATTTTAGTTGGTTTACACTCATTTGTGAAGGGATTCCATTTTAGTTGGTTTACATTCAATTTTGAAGGGATTCCATTTGGTTGATTTACATTCAGTTTTGAAGGGATTCCAAATTAGTTGATTTACATTCAGTTATGAATGGATTCCATTTTATACTCGATTGTGAAGGGATTCCATTTTAGTTGATTTACATTCAATGGTGAAGGGATTCCATTTTAGTTGATTTACATTCAGTGGTGAAGGGATTCCATTTAGTTGATTTACATTCAATTGTGAAGGGATTCCATTTTAGTTGGTTTACACTCATTTGTGAAGGGATTCCATTTTAGTTGGTTTACATTCAATTTTGAAGGGATTCCATTTGGTTGATTTACATTCAATTTTGAAGGGATTCCAGATTAGTTGATTTACATTCAGTTATGAATGGATTCCATTTTATACTCGATTGTGAAGGGATTCCATTTTAGTTGATTTACATTCAATGGTGACGGGATTCCATTTTAGTTGATTTACATTCAGTTGTGAAGGGATTCCATTTAGTTGATTTACATTCAATTGTGAAGGGATTCCATTTTAGTTGATTTACATTCAATTGTGAAGGGATTCCATTTAGTTGGTTTACATTCAATTGTGAAGGGATTCCATTTGGTTGGTTTACATTCAGTTGTGAAGGGATTCCATTTAGTTGATTTACATTCAATTGTGAAGGGATTCCATTTAGTTGATTTACATTCATTTGTGAAGGGATTCCATTTTAGTTGGTTTACATTCAATGGTGAAGGGATTCCATTTAGTTGATTTACATTCAGTTGTGGAGGGATTCCATTTGGTTGATTTACATTCAGTTGCGAAGGGATTCCATTTTAGTTGGTTTGCACTCATTTGTGAAGGGATTCCATTTTAGTTGATTCACATTCAGTGGTGAAGGGATTCCATTTTAGTTGGTTTACATTCAATGGTGAAGGGATTCCATTTAGTTGATTTACATTCAGTTGTGAAGGGATTCCATTTTAGTTGATTTACATTCAGTTGTGAAGGGATTCCATTTAGTTGATTTACATTCAGTTGTGAAGGGATTCCATTTAGTTGATTTGCATTCAATTGTGAAGGGATTCCATTTTAGTTGGTTTACACTCAGTTGTGAAAGGATTCCATTTAGTTGATTTACATGTCAGTTCATCCAGTCATGAAGGGATTCTGTTTTAGGTGGTGCACAAGCGGTGCTAAATTTCTTTTTTTTTAATGCAACTTGTTACTCTTTCTGTATGGATGGTCATTTGGGTTTCAACCAGAATATTCTTGTATCATCTCATTTATCATAAATAAAAATGGTTCCAACTACATCCAGTGTAGCCACCATGGTGGTCATCTCGAAAATATTTTCATTACTGCTCCATCTGAATAGAATGGCAAATATGTGCCAATTTTATTCTAATATAGTTGCCATGGTGATGATCCTGAAAATTGTGTTACTGCATAAGTGTATCAGAGATGGTTTCAACACAGGTCACTTGGATAGATGCTGTATCTTGGATTTCAAGAAATTCTTTTTGGCCAGTAGAGTGTCAGTCCCTTTAGGGACTTTTTGGGCAGAAGAGTGCAAGTCCTTTAGGGATTTTTGGCCAGTAGAGTGTCAGTCCCTTTAAAAGACTTGTTATAAATTTTGTTGACAATTCCAGGTTTACAATTCTAAGTTATATTTACCCCCTCACTTGAACCTTGAGATACAGTATAAATTTGATATTCTACCCCATTTGCAAGCAGAGATTAAAATAGAACTGATGTTTTACCCCTTGTGCACTCTTAGATTTAGAATAAACCCAATGTTTTACCCCATGTATGATCAGGGATTTAAAGTGAACCCATTGTTTTACCCCATGTGCACTCAAAGATTTAGAATAAACCTCATGTTTTGCCCCATGTGTGGTCAGGGATTTAAAATGAACCCGATGTTTTACACCATGTGTGCTCAGAAATTTAGATTAATCCTAATGATGTTTTAACCCATGTGCACTCAGATTTAAAATACAACTGCTGTTTTACCCAATGAGCCCTTTGAGACTTAGAATAAACCTGATGTGCTAACGTTATGAAAAATATGACTACTGATGCTGGGGCCATTGTGTGTGTGTGTGTGTGTGTGTGTGTGTGTGTGTGTGTGTGTGTGTGTGTGTGTGTGTGTGTGTGTGTGTGTGTGTGTGTGTGTGTGTGTGTGTGTGTGTGTGTGATTTGGATTTTTAACATAGCTTTAACAATTTTTCAATCATATCGCTACGATGTCTGCAGTGTGGCAGTTTATAGTGATGTCTAGCCCTGGGGCATCATGCCGCAGACATGTAGCATGATGTCCCACCCAGTCACATTATTCTGACACCAGGCTGACCAGTCCTAACAGTAACCTCTTAATGCTGAGCGCCAAGCTGTTAGTACCAGTTTTATAAATCTTTGGTATGACTCGGCAGGGGATTGAACCCACGACCTCCCACATCTGAGGCAGACGCTTTAACCTCTGGGCCACCAGAGCAGTCTGGGGCCATTCTAATGCGGTGGTTACTGTGCCAGACTCCGAGTGGGAACTGATTCCTACCTTTTGGATCAGTCCATATTGACTAGGCCTACCTAGGTGTGTCATTCAGCAAGGCCCTATAGACAGTTGTCTTGGTACTAAATAACCTACTTGTGTTGAGGTGCTGTAAAACTCCAAACCAAATGAAACCAAGTTAGTTTTGCAATTCTACATTTTACTTCCAAATTACACATTGGATTTATGCAAATAAAGTAGATTTACTAGTAAGTGTTACTGGTACTGGGAGTTTGGGGATTGGTTTTCATCATTTAAGAAGCTTGCTTTCATGTTGTAAAACAGATTTGTGGTGCTTTCTTATTATACTTGAACCTTGTGAGGTACATGTAACACTTGACTTTTTCTGATTAAAAGACAAATATTAGTGTCAGGAGAAAGATCTGTGGAAAAAGCAGTTCAATTACTTTCATTTACCTGACCATTAAATCAACTTGACTGTACATCGTCATGGATGCTGACAATACAGGCCAATTTTATCAAGTGAAAATGGTCTGGCAGAGACAGATGTGTGGAGGAAATAACTTCTGCATTTATTTATGCACTCTTTAGGAAGGTTGAATCAGCAGATAGGAAAGACCCAATATATATTTTCACTGCCTTGCTGCCAAGAACGGGATTTTCACCCCTGCTCGACCTTCCATGTGTCAGACCTTGTTAGGTCCATAGAACTGTTTGGTACTTATGCTTGTCAGTGTAAATTAAAGAAGACACTACTGTGGAAGAAGAACTTGTTCAGAGAGTTTTTGTGTCTTTCTGACATTGTCCTTATTTATTATCATTTTTACTTCCTTTGTTTTGTTAGCCATGTCAAATATTTTCAATTCTTTTTGCATATGTAATCAAGCAGAGATTTATTTCTAATTTCCTAGTCATTTTCTTTTTACACTTTTTTTATACCTACCTTATGGGCCTACTTTATGGTGGGGATATTATCTTTAGATGTCAGCCTGTCACATGTCGGTATTATTTCTACACAACCTGAGTTGCCAACCAGCTATAGTTACAAACCTCTGTTAGATTGCTTGTATTTGAGGTAAAAAAAGAACCTTATTGATTATGGGATCCATAATTAAATATTGGGTAAGACAAAGTCTGATAAAAATAAAATAGTTCTTTGTACATTAAGTTTACTTAAAAATTTCTTAGTGGCTGAGTGGTCTAAAGCGCACCTTTACCGATCCCTTCCTTCTCCCCTCTGTACGTATGGGTTAAAGTCTCAAGCTTTGTCAATGTGGGTATGTAAAAAAAAAAGCTGCCAGTAGCATCCTTTGGGCCAGTGGTTCTGACCGAAGGTTTTTCCAGGTTCTTCCTCCAACAGTTATCCTGGCTGCAATATATAGCCTATCATGCACTGAGAAATGGTGTTAAATCCCCTCAAACAAGCATTGTGTGGGTGCATTATGTGCCGTTCATGGTACTTTTGTTGATCACAGTGTGCTGTTCATGTTGCTTTTGTTGATCACAGTGTGCCATTCATGGTACTTTTGTTGATCACAGTGTGCTGTTCATGGTACTTTTGTTGATCACAGTGTGCTGTTCATGGTACTTTTGTTGATCACAATGTGTTGTTTGGTACTTTTGTTGATCACAATGTGCTGTTCATGGTACTCTTGTTGATCACAATGTGCTTTCATGGTACTCATGTTGATCACAATGTGCTGTTCATGGTACTCATGTTGATCACAATGTGCTGTTCATGGTACTTTTGTTGATCACAGTGTGCTGTTCATGGTACTTTTGTTGATCACAATGTGCTGTTCATGGTACTCTTGTTGATCACAATGTGCTGTTCAAGGTACTCTTGTTAATCATAATGTGCTGTTCATGGTACTCTTGTTAATCATTCATGGTACTCTTGTTAATCATTAATGTGCTGTTCATTGTACTCTTGTTAATCATTCATGGTGTTCATGTTAATCGTGAATGTGCTGTTCATGTTACTTTTGCTAATCTTTGTGTGGGTGTATAATGTGCTGTTCATGGTGGTTGTTCTTGCAGGTATGTTGTTTTTCGGCACATGATAGGCTATACACTGCAGACAGTTTATCGGGTGGAGGAAGAAGCTGGGAAAGCCCCAGGAATAATTAACAACCCACTGGAGGCTACTGGCAAGCTTAAATTTCTCAAATACCCACATTGGCCTACTCTGAGACTCAAACCTATGGAGACATGTGAGATGTCAGTGATTAGTAGAGGCAAGCACCTTAGACCACAGGCTGCTGCTGTTCTTGTTACTCCTGTCAAACATTGGTGTGTGTATAATGTGATGTTTATAACCCACCAAACCAAACTCAGGGTTTGACAACATTAGACATTCTAAATGGTGCTCTAAAAAGACAGAATCCTACATCAGGTATTACTTTACCAAAGTTAGATTTGGATGTTGTCGGACATTTGTTGTTTATGCATCCCATCAGTTTCTATCAATGCTATTTACCAATTGTAGGGAATGAAACCCTACAAATTGAGAGACAATTTGCTTGTCACAGGGACAAACCCTCAGGAATTTTGTGATTTGTTCTCTGCCAGCCTCTCAACTTTGTCAAGTGCAGATATTTACAACTTGGTTTGCTTGGCAACATGGATTCCACATCAGTTGGAGAGTTTCATGGCTGCCACAGTTATGGTTACCAGCTAGCAGCATCAGTATAGCGGGATTTCATAGTATTGTGATTAACACTAGTTTCTTCGTATTATGTTAACATTATGTTCACCATATTGACATTACTACTTGGCATTATATTCACTGTACATGTACATATTAACATTACAATTAGGCATTGTGTTCACCCAGTGGTAACAAAGAAATTTTTCAGGTGTAAGAGTCTGTTTCATACATGATGAAGAATAAATATTTTATTTGACAGTATATGTATAAAATTGTGTTGTGAAATGACATTTTTAAAAATACATTTGAATGCCCGAGTCATAAAAGCCTTGCTTTAGGGTGTTATCAGGTGTTATTATGAGTTACGTAAGATTTGTGATTGTGGCAAATTTAACCTAAGAAAACTGGTTGTGAGATAAATTAATGTGAAAGTTTAATTATGAAATGGTTTTCAAATATAGTATCTTTATGGGTTAATCTTTAGGACATCCAAGCAATTTTTTTTGTGAATGCATATTTAACATGTAGTTTCTCTCCTTTACTTTTTCAACTACAAGCGTAGTCAAAATTATCATGGCTTCTTCGTTGGGTAGAGTGTTGAACTTGTGGTCATTGGTGTGGGGTGGGAGTGGAGGCTGAGTGGTTTAAGGTGTTCTCCATGATGGATCATGCACACATATCACCTCTGTCCACACAAGTTCATATCTCAGTTTGACCATTGTGGGTAAGTGCGAAAGGGAAAGCTTGCCTGTAGTTTCCTGTGGGTAGTTGGTAGTTCCCATGTCCTTTCTCCACTAGCTGCCATGTATAGCCAGCCTATCTTTTGCAAAAGTAGCATTCAGACCTACAGACCAAACTGTAATCCAAGGATTGCATGTTTGTTACCAACCCAGGCTAGCATGCGACAGTCATCTCTGTGTGTCCTTGGGAAAGGTACTTCACTCCCATTGTTTTGTATGATGCAGTTAAATCCAAAAATTATGTTTCTGGTTGGCTATCTTCCCTTGTTTCTCATTGCTGACACTGGCACATTTTTCCCCCATGGTAGAAAAAAAAAATCATGAAAATATTAAATATATATAATGTTTAAAAAACAAACCTGCCAACCCTAATTTTAAAAGCAGTGTAGTAGGAAATACGTGTAGGTAATAATGTGTTAAAATTATATTCTATCAACCTGTTAACCAACTTGACATTTTGTAAAAATCAACAAATTTGATTAGTTGATTTTCTGTTAAAGGAATTTTTGTTTTCTCATTGAAACTTTTCTCTGCATTCATATTTGTATGTATTGTGTAATTTAAATGGATGAACAAGTAAAACACCATTTATAACATCACCCTCATTTCTTTTAAATTGTATGGGAAATTTCTTTAAACAACATTTCTGTGTAAATAGAAAAAAAATCCCCAGAATAAACAGAATTCAGTCTGAAGACCTTGCTCAGTTTTGACAGTAGGTGTGGGATGAAATGTTTTAAATGGCATGTACAAGAGCTTGATTTAGTTGAAGAACTGAGATGGCTGTTGAAATTTTGCTAAAAACATTCACATTTATTACAAGCAAATCAATTAGCATCCACCTGATGTCAGATTTGAGTTGTTGTATAAAGAAGTTAAACATGGAGAGAGAACAAATTTGGCTTTACTCCCAAATTAGCAAGATGCCTAGTGGCAGGGTATATTTTTGACTGTAAAGTATTAGCTGTTCTGTTCACCTTAATGACATGTTGTAGGAAAGAGCATAAAGAAAGACTGCTAAGTCTGCAAATGAGGCATACAGACAGTTAAGTTTTTTTTTTTATACATGTTTTGTGCAAATGAGGCATACAGACAGTTGGGAAGGTTTTTTTTACATGTATTGTGCAAATGAGGCATACAGTCAGTTAGGAAGGTTTTTTATGGTTTGTATAAATGATGTATACAGTCGGTTAGGAAGGGTTGTTTACATGGTTGTACAAATGATGTGTACAGTCAGTTAGGAAGTTTTTTTTTTTTATACGTGTTTTGTACAAATCATGCATACAGACAATTAGGGAAGGGGGTTTACATGTTTTGTACAAATGATGTGTACACACAACTTAAGAAAGGGTTTTTACATGTTTTGTTCAAATGATTTAAGAATGGGGTTTGACATGTTTGGACCCATAGCTCATCAAGGCAGGTGTAGATTTTTATATATTAACAGGAACTATATGCCATGTTGGGAGATGGTCTTCAATAGAATGGCAAACATTGTAAGGACATTGTCTGTCTGTCCATTTGTCTGTCACACTTTGGTGAAATTTTGTGTTCAGTTGTGTTTTCAGATGCTGGTTCTTGAAGCAGGTTTATGCCTTAATCACAACCAAGCACTTTTATTTTTGTGCAAAAAATTTTCCTCCTATTTTGATGTGTGCTGTGCTATACAGGGGCACTGTATAACCCAACTGGTGAAGCATAATTAACTAGAAAATAACCAACAAAACCATTAGTGTACAGAAAACCTACCACTTGAATGACATTTATTAGATTTTGACTCCTGTTGGAGTTTATATTTGTAACAGCAGGCAGGTTCAGAATCTGCCCTATCAAGAAAGCTGTATAGTGCCATATAAGTACTTTTACTCAACAGTGATATAGCTCAACAGGATTTTGAATCAGTCATTTATGAATCTGTTTCTGAATTTATTTGAATGTTATAAGTGGTATTTGTAATTACATTTGAACTTGTACAATTGTCCTTTTATTTTCCGTTAAAAAAAAAAATACCAAGATGAACAGTAAAAAGGTCAAAGGTCAATGCTGAAGTTTCAAAGGCATTCCTGCAGCTTTACCAGATTTTGTATATAGCTATTGACAGTTTAAAGATGTCATTGAAAAATTTATCGAAGAGTACAATTTTCACTGGCATGTGAAGTTTACAGCATCATGCAGAATTAGTTGACACAGTCGTCTGCTCAGTACTGCCTCTGATACATCGCACTTTGTAATACACGCATGTAACATGTACCCAACTATAAGCAACATAGATCTAAGGAGGTTTGGCCCAATTATGTACCCTGTACCTAACTATAAGCAACATAGATCTAAGGAGGTTTGGCCCAATTATGTACCCTGTACCTAACTATAAGCAACATAGATCTAAGGAGGTTTGGCCCAATTATGTACCCTGTACCTAACTATAAGCAACATAGATCTAAGGAGGTTTGGCCCAATTATGTACCCTGTACCTAACTATAAGCAACATAGATCTATGCAGGTCTGTCCTAAGATGTACCCTGTTTCTGACTAGCTATAAGCAAGATACATCCATGGTCTGGCCCAGGATATACCCTGTACCTAACTATAAGCAAGATACATCCATGGTCTGGCCCAGGATATACCCTGTACCTAACTATAAGCAAGATACATCCATGGCCTAGCCCAGGATATACCCTGTACCTAACTATAAGCAAGATACATCCATGGCCTAGCCCAGGATATACCCTGTACCTAACTATAAGCAAGATACATCCATGGCCTAGCCCAGCATATACCCTGTACCTAACTATAAGCAAGATACATCCATGCAGGTCTGGCCCAGCATATACCCTGTACCTAACTATAAGCAAGATACATCCATGGTCTGGCCCAGCATATACCCTGTACCTAACTATAAGCAAGATACATCCATGGTCTGGCCCAGCATATACCCTGTACCTAACTATAAGCAAGATACATCCATGGTCTGGCACATTATATACCCAGTACCTAACTATAAGCATGATACATCCATGGTCTGGCCCAGCATATACCCTGTACCTAACTATAAGAAAGATACATCCATGGCCTAGCCCAGGATATACCCTGTACCTAACTATAAGCAAGATACATCCATGCAGGTCTGGCCCAGTATACTCTTTAACTTTAACCTAACTATTATCAACATAGATCCATGCAGGTCTGGCTCCGTATTTGTAAAACTTGAGGCAAGAATAAGATTTTATGCCTGGAGTATACTTACTTAAATAAAATTTGGGAAGCTATTAGAGAAATCCAAGATTTCAGAAATTATAACTTGTATAATCTATGTTGCAAAAAAGTCAGAATTTTTGGACTTTTGAGAAAGAGCTTGTTATGTGCTCAAACAGTTTACATAATACAGGGTTCTGTTTTTGTATAATACACTGATTGATCAGGGTCTAATCTGTCCAGTTTAAATCACAAGGAGACTGGACAGTGTAAACCCTGACAAATTAGTGCATTATGGGAAGGTGGATCAGATTAAGGATGTCTGATTGAAACCAGAGCAGGCTAGGTAGCTAAATGTAGATCCTGACCTACTGGTGCATTATTGGGATGGCAGATATGAGTCTAGCTAACTGCTTGAAACCAGAAGTAAAATGGATAGTGTAGACACTGATGTGATGATGCATTACTGGAAAGTTGAGTGCGGGCCCTGAGTAGCCAAGTGGTCTAAAACACTCACCATTATGGATCACTGCCATCTCACCTCTGCATGGGATCGAATCTCAGGCTCGGCCAATGTGGGTACGTGAGAAAGATTTCCAGTAGCTTTTTGTGGGTCGATGGTTCTTTACAGGGTTTTCCACCATTTATACTGACCGCCATGTAGAGCATAAGGTTTGCAGAAAAATGGCGTAAAACCCTATAACAAGAGCAACAACAACAACAACTGGAAGGTAGATCTGGATCTATGTGCTCCACTTGAAATAAAAATTATAAATTAACAGTGTTGACCCTGACATACTGTTGCATTATTGGGAGGCAGATCTGGATCTGGGATGTCAGCTTGAAACCACAAGTAGAATGGACAGAGTAGACCCTGACCTGATGCATTATGGAAAGGTAGAACTGGGTCTGGACAATATTGACCCTTACCGGCAGGTGTATTTTTGGAAGAAATATCTAGGCTTAGACTTTCCACCCAAAACTGCAAGTAGAATGGACAGTTTAGACACTGACTTTCTGATGCATTACGGGAAGGCAGATCTAGGTCTATGCTGTGTGCTTGAAGCCAAAAGTAAGATGAGTAATATAGACCCAGACCTGCAGGTGCATTATGGGAATGCAGATCTAGGTCTATGTTGTCTGCTTGAAGCCAAAAGTTAGATGAGTAATATAGACCCAGACCTGCAGGTGCATTATGGGAAGGCAGATTTAGGTCTATGCTGTCTGCTTGAAGCCAAAAGTTAGATGAGTAATATAGACCCAGACCTGCAGGTGCATTATGGGAAGGCAGATCTAGGTCTATGCTGTCTGCTTGAAGCCAAAAGTAAGATGAGTAATATAGACCCAGACCTGCAGGTGCATTATGGGAAGGCAGATTTAGGTCTAGGCTTGGCAGTATATGAGACAAAATAATGTATGAGATAGAGCACAATGCACTGATTCTTGAAGAAGAAGATGGTATTCTTTATTTTGTTAAGCAGCCATAATGGGACATTGCAGGTGATTGTAGATTCTGAAACTCATGGTAAATATATTGGCAGATAATTAATGGATCAATTCTTCAGTTTAAAATGAAATAAAATTGTTAGTCTAATATAGGCTTTCAAGACTTTAAATGGATAAAGCTTAGCAAGAGAACATATACTTGGGTACAGACTGAGAGACATGTAGTGTAGACTGGAACTAATGAGGTATCTTTCAGGAACTGATACTTTCACCATTATGCATCGTTAAGAGTGATTTCCAGCAAACTGAAAATGAGCATCATCAAGAAGAGCTTTATAGTGTTTTAGGCTTAAAATGAGAAAATAAATATAAAGATAGGCTGGTTAAATTTTTTGGTGTTTGATGACATCTTGTAGCACATGATATATGGTGACTGGTATATTTGGTGGAGCAAGAACCCAGCAAAATCCAGTGACACATGGGAAGCTATTGGAAAGTTATTTTTCATACCCATGTTGGTTGAGCTGAGGCTTGAAACCAGGTGAACAGAAGTGAGATATGATTGATCTTTAAAGGTGAGTGTCTTAGACCACTCACCCACCTGGGCCTCCTTCAAAAGAAATCAGTGTTCTCATTCTAAGGTCCAGTAAATTCTCTCTGATGTCTGTACACAAGGAATGCATAGTATAACTTGTCTGTACACAAGGAATGCATAGTATAACTTGTCTGTACACAAGGAATGCATAGTATAACTTGTCTGTACACAAGGAATGCATAGTATAACTTTTGGCAAAGTATACAAAGATGTAAATTCTCTCCTATGTCTGTACACAAGGAATGCATAGTATAATTTTTGGCAAAGTATACAGTATAATTTTTGGCATCTCTCCGATGTCTGTACACAAGGAATGCATAGTATAACTTTTGGCATCTCTCCGATGTATGTACACAAGGAATGCATAGTATAACTTTTGGCAAAGTATACAAAGATGTAAATTCTCTCCGATGTCTGTACACAAGGAATGCATAGTATAATTTTTGGCATCTCTCCGATGTCTGTACACAAGGAATGCATAGTATAACTTTTGGCATCTCTCCGATGTCTGTACACAAGGAATGCAAAGATGTAAATTCTCTCTGATGTCTGTACACAAGGAATGTATAGTATAACGTTTGGCAAAGTATACAAAGATGTAAATTCTCTCCGATGTCTGTACACAAGGAATGCATAGTATAACTTTTGGCAAAGTATACAAAGATGTAAATTCTCTCTGATGTCTGTACACAAGGAATGCATAGTATAACTTTTGGCAAAGTATACAAAGATGTTGACTTTTTTCTTCTTAGGATGAGAGATGACTTTTTATTGACATACCATCATTTACACCAGAACTGAAGGGGCCCCGAGTGGTCTAAAGCGCTCTCCATTACGGATTACTGCCATCTCACCTCTGTCTGCGTGATTTCGAGTCTCAGATTCGGCGAATGTGGATATGTGAGAAAGCTTGCCAGTAGCTTCTCGTGGGTCGGTGGTTCTTTCCGGCGATTTCCCGGTTTCTTCCTCCACCATTATTACTGTCCACCATGTATAGCCTATCGTGTGCTGAAAAATGGCGTTAAGCCCTACAACAACAACAACAACAACACCAGAACCGTCTTGAGAAAATCCTAAAATTATGCAGACTTTTGTTGACAAAACATGTCGTACTTGACAGATTTATGCTGATTTTCACAAGTCATGGAATTATTAAGGAGATGGAATACTATGAATAGAAAAAAAATTTAAATTTTCCTGAGGGAGTTTTCAATTGGTTTTCTCACCATAGATGTTATGCCCCACAAAATTGTGGTACAGATTAGATGTTTAATCTGACCATTTGATATTTAATCTGACCTGTGGGTGTTTAACCTGTCAATTTGATATTGATCTGACCTGTGGGTGTTTATTCTGACCATTTTATATTTGATCTGACCTGTGGGTGTTTAATCTGACAATTTGACATTGACTTACTAGTTGTGTTTATTTAGTTTAAAATGTATAGCTACTTCACTAGAATGCTTTCATGGGATATGTATACAATGGGATATGTATACAAATTATAGGAACCTAATTTTCCCTCTCATTTTCAATGTGTGTTTATTTTCAATAAAATCCTTCCAGAGTAGATACCACTAGATACATACACTGTCTGCTGCCCATGTTTCATGGATAAGTCTATGTTAATTCTTATGTTAAGTAATTATTTATCCTCAGCTAGAGACAGAACACAGACTGATAGTTTGTAATGGTCACTTTGGCTCCTTGTCAGACACTCAACTATCAGCTTGTTATGAGAGTTAATGTCCATTCTGGGGCCAGACTCCACAAAATTGCCCAAGATTGGGTGGGATGTTTTCATCTCTGCAACCTGACTGCATTTTCCTATACACGAGTCATTAGTCTATTGAACTACCCTCAGACCTTTACCATTGTCCTATACACCAGTCATTAGTCCACTGCACCATCCTCAGACCTTAACTATTTTCCTGTACACTGGTCATTTTGTACACCCCACCACCCTCAAAAACCATGATGTTTGTCCTATACACTGGTCATTTGTCTACCATTCCACCCCCAACCCTGACTATAACACTTGATGAAAAAGTGACGTTTTAAAAGATATGCAGAATGTATAAACATATGGTTTATGGAGTCCTTTCAACTTTATTACTAGGCATATTTATTTTACCTTAAAATGTTGGTTATATGCAGTATTGGGCATATTTTACCTTGGTGACCTAGCATATACTGACATGCAACTGACCAGTACATTTTTTCAAGGTGACCTAGCATACACTGAGATGCAACTGACCAGTACATTTTATCAAGGTGACCTAGCATATACTGACATGCAACTGACCAGTACATTTTATCAAGGTGGTTTAGCATATACATTCAACTGACCAAATTTTTCCAAGTTGACTTCACATATACTTACTGACCAAGTACATTCTACCAAGTTGACTGTTTTAACAATTTAACTTAAATACACATGCACATGTGCTTATATTCAAATGACCAGTGCATTTTTCCAAGGTGACTTAGCATATAGTCACATGCAGCTTGCCAACACATTTGAAAATCATCTCATAAAAATGATTTAATATCTGAAGGGAGCATTTAAAACATAATTGTTTAAGATTTGTCTTGCAGGATTCCACCATATTTGCATCAAATTGGGAGCTGGTTGTGCTAAAGTTGATATTTGTTGCTGGATTGCTGTAGACTTCAGGATACTGAGTGTTACGATAATGTTACAAGACCATTTTATGTCCTCATTAATTTGTTAATATGGTTCAAAAGTTCAGTTACAGGCCTATGTCTGTCTGGACATGGGCAATTATCAGTAGGATGGCTTAGACAAATTGCCCATTAGCTTGGATTTTATGTCCTTCATATTTCACATAGAATTATATATAGGACCCATATGAAAATTGGGTGTAAAGTTGAGAGGATGTATCAATAACTATCATCACCACAGTCTAACTGGATGAATCTTTTCTCAACTATTAGTCTATTCTATGCAGAGAAACCTCTAGGAAACAATGAAAGTGACAAAATTTGTTTTATAGTAGAGAAACCATATGTATCCACTTGGTCTTGTAGTACATTATACCAATTCCAAGCCGATGATTCCTTTCTTCTTGTCATATGATGTTCATTTATGAAATGTTTTGGACCATAAACAATGGAGATGTTTGGGTTTTTCTTGTAAGTGTTCCTTTGATGAGCATATGTTACAAATTAAAACTCTTGGCTTCTTTCTAGAAAGGGGAGGAATTTTTTGATGTGTAAATGCATCAAATTATATGTCTGTCAAAATGTTCTTTTGCAGGTAAGGTTTTAATTGTTAAGATGGTGCCATATTTGTTTTTATGTCAATCGTGATGCTCTGTCTCCTTATGTTTACCCCACATGAATTGTCTAGGTCATTGTGATGCCCTGTCACTGTGTGTGATTACTCTACATGAATTGTCTAGGTCGTTATGATGCCCTGTCATTGTGTGTGATTACCCCACATGATTGTCTTGGTCGTTGTGATGCCCTGTCACTGTTTAGTGTGTCATTACCCCACATGAATTGTCTAGGTTGTTATGATGCCGTGTCATTGTGTGTGATTATCCCACATGATTGTCTTGGTCATTGTGATGCCCTGTAATTGTGTGTGATTACCCCACATGAATTGTCTTGGCCGTTGTGATGCTGTCACTGTGTGTGATTACCCCACATGAATTGTCTAGGTCATTGTGATGCCTTCTCATTGTGTCCGATTACCCCACATGAATTGTCTAGGTCATTGTGATGCCCTGTCATTGTGTGTGATTACCCCACATGATCACCTTGGTCATTGTGATGCCCTGTAATTGTGTGTGATTACCCACATGATTGTTTTGGTCATTGTGATGCCCTGTCATTGTGTGTGATTACCCCACATGAAATGTCTAGATCATTGTGATGCCCTGTCAATGTTTGTGATTACCCCACACCTTGGTCATTGTGATGCCCTGTTATTTGTGTGTGATTACCCCACATGATTGCCTGGTCATTGTGATGCCTTGTCATTGTGTGTGATTACCCCACAAGACCCCTGTCATTGTGCATGATTGCCTGACAAGATTGTCTTGGTCAGTGTGATACCCTGTAATTATGTGTGATTACCTCACAATGTTGTCTATGTCATTGTGATGCCTGTCACTGTGTGATTGCCCCACATGAATTGTCTTGGTGTGATGCTGTTTCATTGTGTGTGATTACCCCACATGAATTGTCTAGGTCAGTGTGATGCCTGTCACTGTGTGATTACCCTGAATGATTGTCTAGGTCAGTGTGATTGATGCCTGTTAAAATTTGTAAAATGCTTTTGATTTGTCATTTTCCTGATGCAACATGTTCTTGAGTTTTAACTCATTAACCCCTGGAGGTTTTTGTCGTTTTCGCCTGAAATGCAAGTAGGAAACACATTTTAGGGGCTATTTCTAAATACATCCTAATACATCAACTTCCAAGAGATTTCCGGTTAACCTAATGCCTAGTTGTGTTAGAAACATAGTTTTTCATTGGCTATTTGGCTCATGCATGAGCAGAAGGGTAAAAGTTTTTCATTGGCTATTTGGCATACGCATGAGCAGAAGGGTAAAAGTTTTCTTGGAAATGTGTCATGCAAAGTTACGATAAATAGAAAATAAGGAAAGTAATCGATGTACATGGCCAAATGGTCACACACATTGAAAATGTAATACCAGTAGATGGAGGTATTGGATGGATAAAATTGCAGCAGCCAATGGTCACATGACTCAGGCCTCAAACTGTACTTGTTATTCGTCTCACTCACTTCTCACGTCATCAGATATAAATCTTTCATCTGAACTTGGAAACATGTTATGAAATAAATGGGTACCCAATGGTTCATTTTATTACCCCGGGTTATTATCAATGGGCAGGTGCCCAAGTACAATGTACCTGGATACCCATTGACATTGGCCAGGTAGGTCTTTGTTAAATATGGCATGTCAGCAATTGGACTTTCTTCTGGGCCAGCTAGCCTAGGTCTTTGTTAAATATGGCATGTCAGCACTTGTACTTTTTCTGGGCCAGATAGGTCTGTGTTAAATACAGAAAAAATATATGCCATCTCAGATTATGTCAGCAAACCTCACTAAATTATTTCTGTTATCACTTAATGGTGTTAATTGCTCATCACACTTCCAGTCCCTTGCCCTACAACCATTATATATAGCCATTGTTTCATAAATTCCTTTAACTGGTAACCAAACCTTTGCTCCTTATTGTGTAAAATATGTATGTCATTGCATATGGATGATAATTTTCATACACATTAATTCCACAGGTTCATATTTATTGTCTATTTGTCTGTACTTTAGAAAAATATACTTACATTACCCTGAGTTATAATTGCAGCACACAAACCCAACCTGCACACACTTTTAATTTACTGTAGAATTTCCATGAACTTTTCTGCACTTAAATAACAGACTAGATTTTGATTGTGTTTTTTTGTCTTGGGAAATAATGATTACTGGGTGGGGGTGGACATGAAACCAATATTTTCCTTGACAAATTGCCCAGCTGGTCTAATTCCTATTTATATCCTCCTAGCTCCTGAGTTGCATGTGGTAGTTAACTGAGGGAGTGGTATCTTTCTGATTTGGCTTTGATGTAAAGATTCAAACTTCAGCAGGTGTTCTTTGAAGGGATCTAGTTGCAGCTTTTTCAGAATAATGGACCAATTAACAACACTTAATATTTGTCGTATTTGCATATTAAAGTTAATAATACTTCATTCTAAATTAATTTCAGTAGTTTCTGTTTGCAGATTTTCTAGAAAAGTATTGCTGCCATATGAGGGGGCCCCGAGTGGCCGAGTGGTCTAAAGTGCTCACAGTTATGGATCACTGCCATCACACTTCTGTCTGCGTGGGTTCAAGTCTCGGGTTCGGCCATTGTCAGTATGTGAGAAAGCTTGCCAGTAGCTTCTCATGGGACAGTGGTTCTTCCCCAGGTTCTTCTGCCACCATTTATACTGGCTGCCATGTATAGCCTATCTTGTGCTGAAAAATGGCGGTAAACCATACAGCAACAACTGCCATATGAGAAAAGTTTACTTGCCTTTTAGAATTCACATTTTGGTAGTCAGAGCTGAAGAAATGTGTTAAGCAACTTTGGGATCCTGGAGTCAATGTTTGATTGGATAATATTTATAGCATATTAATATGAGATGAGATAGGTTGTATTGTGTGATTTATGAATCGGTGATTGATTGGATGATATTTATAGCATATCAGTATGAAGAAGTTGGGTTGTAATGTGTTGAGGCAGTTGGTGTCTTTCTTAGAGATTAAATATGGTGGCTGATCCAGTCAGGTCTAGGAAGGACTTGAACTTGTATACTTCTGATTACAAGTCTAGCAAATTAACTGTTATGCAACTGGGATGCACCCTTGATCAGACTGAACATGGTCAGATTTGAGGATTGGCCGACTTGATATTTCAGATATCAAAAGACCTGGTCAGACTTGAGGGCTGGCACACTTGATATGTCAAATATCAAAAGATATGGTTAGACATGATATTTATAACACTCTATAGCAATGGTTCCCAACCCCTCTGGTTGCAAGGACATTTCTGGGGGTTTGTGGAGGGTTGCCAAGATTTGTTTTAGGGTGACAAAACTTGTCAAAATGTGGAAACGGGGTCATGAGGTGCAGAACAAATACTTTTTAGGGTTGTGGCCAAAAAATGTTGGGAAACCACTGCATTATAGAGCACATGTTTCACCTGAGAAATTACGGTCAGACATGATTATAATTCTATACAGAGTATATGTCTAGCATCACAAGACAAACTATGTATAACCCTCCACAGAGTATGTGTAGTAACAAAACATCACAAGACATGGCTAGACATAAGGCTTTATCACACTCCATGCAGTATAGGAAATAAAAAATAGTCTTTGATAGGTAACATTGAAAAAAGTGCAATAAAAAAATTTTTGGAATAAAGGCAGCAAAAATTAAGGGAGAAAATAATTTGAGAGGGAATTACAGTTCTTACTGATGGAATGTGTTTACTTATCTCCTGCAAGAAGTGTGCATGCAGAGTGTTATCATTTCTCCATGAGTACATGTATTTAAAACAGTTT
Source organism: Megalonaias nervosa (assembly GCA_016617855.1). NCBI lineage: Eukaryota > Metazoa > Mollusca > Bivalvia > Unionida > Unionidae > Megalonaias > Megalonaias nervosa. Next base: position 126,484 of record JAECUM010000208.1, on the reverse strand, counting down.
GAATTGGTACACTTCATTAACAGTTTAAATTGCCTCTTAAAATAGAGATGAATTTCATACCCTTTTACCCCCATTCTACCAATATTTCTTGTCAGTGCATCAGGGGGGCCAAATTAATCAGTTGATTGTTTACAGTAGCACTGCACATGCCTGCTTCCATCAGGAAAAATGAACTAAAATACATTTTACTCAATAACTTTCACTGGTTACATTTAAGGAAAAGAATTCAGTTTGGAATTTTTAATTATCTATTGGTCTTTAATTAGAAAAGGCTTTGTGTGAAATTAAAGTCTGACATTACATTAGATGGAGGTAGGGAAAATGTGAAAAAGAACATGTTTTGGGGAATTTTTAAAATGTGTTTTTTTCCTATGTTTTTGTCCTGAAATGGGTTAGGCTTTCTTTGTGTACAAGGATACTGTTTGCTATCAGCTTCTATCAGACATTAAAAAAATGTATGTGTTTCCAATTGGCTGGCGTCCCCATTTTTCATTGCTGACCCTAGCACTCCACCCACCCAGCCCCTGGTAAATTTCAAAAAACAAATTCAAAAAATTGATCTGCATCATATTGAACTGTATTGGTAGTGCTTAGTACATTATATATACTAATCATTATTTTATTTATATATATAATTTTTAAAAAAAACAACAAAAAAACCCCTACCTATCTACCCTAATTTTAAAACCAGTGCAAGAGGAAACATGTATTTGTGGTGGGGGTGGGGGCTCCAAAACATGAAATATAGAATATTAGTACATCAGAATGTATAGGAGATTTTGATATCCAGTATTTGCTGTCTGGTGAGAATCTATCTGTGTGAGGGTTCTGTTGTGCCATACTGTACCAATGTGTTTACTCTCTTGTGCCATACTATACCAATGTCTGAGGACTCTCTTGTGCCATACTATACCAGTCTCTGAGGACTCTTGTGCCATACTATACCAATCTCAGAGGACTCTCTTGTGCCATACTATACCAATGTCTGAAGACTCTCTTGTGCCATACTATACCAATGTCTGAGGACTCTCTTGTGCCATACATTCCGATGTCTACTTTTATCTTCTAACATGCTCACATTTGTATGGGGCCAATTTTTTCAACAGAAAACCACAAGGAATATGGTAGAATTTGTATGCAACCAATTTTCTAACTGAAATCCACAAGGAATATGGTAGAATTTGTATGCAACCAATTTTCTCAACAGAAATCCACAAGGAATATGGTAAAATTGTGTATGTGGCCAATCCTTTAAACAAATCCACAAGGAATATGGTAAAATTTTGTATGTGGCAATACCTTTAAACAGAAATCCACAAGGAATGTGGTAAAATTTTGTATGTGGCAATACCTTTAAACAGAGATCCACAATGAATGTGGTTGAATTTTAACAAATATTTCTCTTGAACTCAATAATACAGTTAAAAGTTTGTCCAAATACATTCTTGACAAGTCACTGTTTTACACATGCATTATGGTCTAAAACAATGACTGCACATTTAGTTCACACATGCATTGTGGACTAAAACAATGACTGCACATATAGTTCATGCACAGCGGAATAAACCTGTATTGTGAGCTGATTTATGAACATGTACATAAAAGGTCATGGTTGAATACTTATGTTGGAAATGGAACATATACTGTAAACAAACACCATAGATGGCTGTATTGTCATGTGCAATGTCAGGTATTAGGCAAAGACCATGAATAGCTATACTGTCATATACTGTGTCCAATATACAAACACCATTGATGGCTGTATTGTCATGTGCTGTGTCAGGCATTAGACAAAAACCACTGATGGCTGTATTGACATGTGCTGTGTCAGGTATTAGACAAACACCATGGATGGCTGTAACTGTCATGTGCTGTGTCAAGCATTAGACAAACAACATGGATGGCTGTACTGTGTTGATTATATAAACACCATGAATGGATGTATTGTCATGTGCTGTGTCAGGCATTAGACAAACACCATGGATGGCTTTTCTATCATGTGCTGTGTCAGGTATTAGACAAAGACCATGAATAGCTATACTGTCATGTACTGTGTCCAATATACAAACACCATGGATGGCTGTATTGTCATGTGCTATGTCAGGCATTAGACAGACACCATGGATGGCTGTATTGTCATGTGCTGTGTCAGGCATTAGACAAACACCATGGATGGCTGTACTGTGTTGATCATGCAAACACCATTGATGGCTGTATTGTCATGCAATGGAAGGTTAAACTGATATTCAGGAGGCAAGTTAACTAGTAAAATGCACAGAAAAGGGCATTTTGGTGTAAATTAATTATTCATAGTACATAAAAATGGGCATTTTGGTGTAAATAAATTATTCATAGTACAGAAAAGGGCATTTTGGTGTAAATCAATTATTCATAGTACATAAAAGGGCATTTTGGTGTAAATCAATTATTCATAGTACAGAAAACGGCATTTTGGTGTAAATCATTTATTTATAGTATATAAAAGGGCATTTTGGTGTAAATCAATTATTCATAGTACATGAAAGGGCATTTTGGTGTAAATCAATTATTCATAGTACAAAAAATGGCATTTTGGTGTAAATCAATTATTCATAGTACATAAAAGGGCATTTTGGTGTAAATCAATTATTCATAGTGTGTATGCAACAGACTTGGGAAGTTTTGTGCCAGAAAGATTTCTTTTTGTTTTTGATGGGTGGTGGTGTGTGTTGTTATTGTTGTTTTGAAGAGATTAAGTCATTATTTTGACAGGCATTACATCTTTTAAATTTCAGTTTTAAAATATTTGTCCCAAGATCAAAAAACAAATAGCAAATATAAAAACAAAAGTTTAAATTAAAGTGGTATTTGCCCTGTGATGCAGATAAAATGAAATATTTGTCAAGGAAATTGTTACAACACTAGCTGCTTTAGTAAAAAAACACATTGGCATTATCAGTTAGATAAATGTATTGATTGGTTTAGTTAAAAAGTAGCATCATCAATTCAGTACATGACATGACTGATTTAGTTAAAAAGTAGCACCATCAATTCAATACATGTAATGACTGATTTAGGTTAAAAGTAGCATCATCAATTCAATACATGTAATGACTGATTTAGTTAAAAAGTAACATCATCAGTTCAATACATGTAATGACTGATTTAGTTAAAAAGTTGCATCATCAATTCAATACATGTAATGACTGATTTAGTTAAAAAAGTAGCATCATCAATTCAATACATGTAATTACTGATTTAGTTTTAAAAAATAGCATCGAATTGAAATATTCACTGTTTAGTTTTAAAAAATAGCATCAATTTGAGGTATTGACTGATTTAGTTTTAATAAAAGTATCAGTTTGAAATACTGACTGATATAGTTTAAAAAAAAGCATCAATTTGAAGAACTGACTGATTTAGTTTTAAAAATATAAATAATCAGTTTGAAGTATTGACTGATTTAGTTTTTAAAAATACCTTCAATTTGAGGTATTGTCTGATTTAGTTAAAATGTCACTATCATTTGGATACATGTGTTCCACAAAAAAGTATTTGAGTGTGTTGATTATTTATGCCAAATTCTGTAACTTAAACTAATTAGCAAATTATCTGCTAGTCAAAATGAAATCTAGACAAGGAACATCTGTAAGTTTTTCTTCCTTTATTGGTGATGTAAAAGTTATCATAAAATAAACCAGGAATAGATATTAAATTAGAAATACTGTAATTCCTGTCAGTGTGTTTGGTTGAACTGATAAAAGGTATATCTTACAAAGCCGAAATGATGCACACTGTCCTGGGTATAAACATTAGTTTTGCAGAGAGGGGTATTAAAACATGGGGCAAGATGCAGGTGGTACATGAACTGACATGTTTAAGTCAAGACTTGCATTTTCATTAGATTTTGCAGGCCAAGGCATCATTTAGGGGCCAACAGCTTTATTCCACTTTCCTATCCTGTGCATGCAGTAATGGCAAGCCAGTTGTTTGGTATTAGTTGATAAATTAGAGTGTAAATAGTTTTGGTAAGTAGATAAATAAGGTAAACTGGCTTGTATCAATCAAAGTGGAGGCAAGCAGATACACTGTATCAAACCTGGGGTCCTTGAACCTGATAAGGTACTTTGAAGTTATCTCCCCTCTATCACAACTGGAGAACTGTTATGGATCAGTGTAAACTGTTTTATTTTGTATTCATATCAGGCAAGTGCAAATTAGGGACAGCGTTTTGGTGATGATCAATTGCAGGTCATCTCTTTATCTGTGTATTTTTATGTAGAATATGATCCAGATTTGGTCCCTGTATACCATCAACCATTGCCATTATCAAATTAATAATAAATTGTGTGGACTTGGATAGTAAATGCAAAAGTAAGGAAGACTTGCAGGAAATTTCTTTTTCTTTCATATTCCAAATTGGTTTTCTTGTAGTCTACATTTGTTCTGCAAACCAAGTTTGTGGAGTTGTGATTAATTTGGCCACATTGTGGATTTTCACTAAAGTTGTCTTATTTCTTTCAATAATAATTGTTAACTCCACATTTCCTGTAAATGAATAAAAATAGCAATATTATGGTGTTGTAACAGTTAGCCTGTCTGTACTGGTGTAGTGTTGCTACAGTAAAGGAAGTTTTGGAGTAGTATTGTTGCAGTTAACTTGGCTGTACTTGTATAAAGTTGTAACACTTCAAAATGTACTTATTATCTATTGTTGTAACAGTTATGGTGGTACTGATATAGTGTTATAATAGACAATGCTGTACTGGTATATTGTTCTAACAGTTAAGGATGTACAGCTATAATTTTATAACAGTTAAGGCTGTACTGCTATTGTGTTGTAAGACATTCTGTACTGCTCTAGTGTTGTAAGTCAAAGCTGTACTGTTACAGTATTGTAACAGACAAGGCTGTACTGTTATAATGTTGTAATAGACAAGGCTTTACTGCTATAGTGTTGTGATAGACAAGGCTGTACTGCAATAGTGTTGTGATAGACAAGGCTGTACTGCTATAGTGATTTAATAGACAAGGCTGTACTGCTAGTTTAGTAATAGACAAGGCTGTACTGCTATAGTGTTGTGATAGACAAGGCTGTACTGCTAGTGTAGTAATAGACAAGGCTGTACTGCTATAGTGTTGTAATAGACAAGGCTATACTGCTATAGTGTTGTAATAGACAAGGCTTTACTGCTATTAGTGTTGTGATAGACAAGGCTGTACTGCAATAGTGTTGTGATAGACAAGGCTGTACTGCTATAATGTTGTAATAGACAAGGCTATACTGGTAGTGTTGTGATAGACAAGGCTATACTGCTATAGTGTTGTGATAGACAAGGCTTTACTGCTATAGTGTTGTAATAGACAAGGCTTTACTGCTATAGTGTTGTAATAGACAAGGATGTACTGCTATAGTGTTGTAATAGACAAAGTTGTACTGCTGTAGTGTTGTAATAGACAAGGCTGTACTGCTATTGTGTTGTAATAGACAAGGCTGTATTGCTATAGTGTTTGATAGACATGGCTGTACTGCTATGGTGTTGTGATAGACAAGGCTGTACTGCAATATTGTTGTAATAGATAAGGCTGTACTGCTATAGTGTTGTAATAGACAAGGCTGTACTGCAATAGTGTTGTAATAGACAAGGCTTTACTGCTATAGTGTTGTAATAGACAAGGCTGAACTGCAATAGTGTTGTAATAGACAAGGCTTTACTGCTATAGTGTTGTAATAGACATGGCTGATAAATCTTCTGATTGCTACATGTTGAACATAGATATCCTTAGGCAGCATTCAAATTTTAATTTTATTTTATTTTTGAAAAACTCCTGGTATTGCTCTTCATAGACCATAAATCTTAGAGCCTGCAATAGCAAACACGGGATTTATAGTATGTGAATATCTGTAGGACTTTCACTGCATTTTTATGTGGAATTTAACCGAAAAGTTTTTGTAGTCTGCAGTTTTACAGATTTATTAGCATCACAAGACATATTTTAAACTGCAGCTCAATCAAATCAGACATACCTTGCTTTTTTTCTGTCTACTTTCCTGCAACTTGGCAACCACACATTTTCCATGCTTTATTTTGTGCACCAATGATGTCTGCATTTCTTTTTTACAGCATGCTTATATTTGCAGTTCCATTAATAGCACCTTGTATTTCAGTCTTCAAGACAGACAGAATGATCCCAAATTAAAGTTTTGTGGGTGGTCTGGCTTAGACAATACTCATAGCAAGGGTTTATCCAACAAGTTATTCTCAGGCCTCATGTTTTGGGCAGGGACTGATAGTTCAGGCAGATAGATGGTGTAAGGTGCCGACATATTTCTGTTTGAGATCATGTTTGCAGCTGTTTGAAGGTCAACATGAAACATCAGTTACCACTATGTAACTTTTGTTGTACTCTTGTCTTAACACCTTGGCCATACAGTACCCTTTCATTGTTGTCAGGACTTTCTTCCTTTACAATATTAGTAATAAATAATAAATGGGCCATATTTTTGCCATTTCATTGGTGGCTGGACTTTCCACCTTTACAGTAATAAATAACAAATGGGCCATACTGTGCCATATAATTGGTGTCTGAACATTCGAAGTTTACAGTATTGGTAATATAAAAGAAATGGGTCAGATTGTGTCCTTCCACTATTGTAACTACATCATTTGTCCTGCACTGCAATAATGAATATATTTTTAAAAAATGACTTTTCAAGTCCTTTGCTGCCGTAATGAATATATAAAAATGTCTTTTAAAGTGTCAAGTCCTTTGCTTCCGTAATGAATATATAAAAATGTCTTTTAAAGCGTCAAGTCCTTTGCTGCCATAATGAATATATAAAAATGTCTTTTAAAGTCCTTTGCTGCCGTAATGAATATATAAAAATGTCTTTTAAAGTTCTTTGCTGCCGTAATGAATATATAAAAATGTCTTTTAAAGCATCAATCAGAATAGGATGAATGCCAACCTTGTATTTATTTTTCCATTAAAGAAATTCTGGTCCAGATTGACATTTAGCATTATTGTTTATGGCACTCCAGGCTCATGTCATTCAAGCCTCCTGAAGCATAATCAGGCCTGGTTTAGACCACTCCTTGATCAAGTTGGTGGAGCCAGTAAAATTATACTGTCCACTCAGTCTCTGTCTCCAGTTTGGTTCAGAAAGATAACTTTTCTGGGACTTGTTTGATTCTAACCAAATTTGGTATACAAGTTTTTACTTATACAAGTTTTCTACTCTATGAAACCTTAGAGTTTTCATTTCAGTCTTCTACATGATGTCTATGAGGATTTATAGTCCCTCATTGCTTAGCCTTCTGTTTTAGGTTTCCCAGCCTCCTGTCTTAGGTTTCCCAGCCTCCTATCTTAGGTTCCACAGCCTCTGTTCTTTGGTTTCCACAACCTTCTGTCTTAGGATTACAAGGCCTCCTGTCTTACATATTGCCACTCTCCACTCTGAGGTTTGTACAAGATAATTTTGGTGGGAACATTAAATTTGAACATTAAATTTGAACATTAAATTTGAACTTTAAATTTAAATTTGATTTTGGCTTCACATTGATGAGACCCATGTCCAGCATTCCACAACTTCCTTTACGGAAGTTATTCCCCCTGATTGCATGGTCTCCTTGGTAAATTTCAATCAGATTTAATATGCACCTTGATAATGATGAGACAGTTAAACAAGATCCTGGTCCAGTGTTGCTTATAGGAGTTATGCCTTCTTATTACCCATCCTCCTGGCTTTGAGTGTTTGGCACATAGCTTTACCAGACCTTGTTGGATTTCAACCAGTTTTGGTATGCAGCTTTATATTTACAAGACCTTAAATGAATTCCATCATTGCATCACAACATGTATTTTCAGGCGTTGTCCGCAGATTGCTGGGTCTTCTGTCTTTAGTTTTCACAATTTAACTTTACTTGTACTTGTTGGCTTTCAATCAGATTTGGCATGCAGCTTTATTTTAGTTTGACCATGAGTAAGTTTGATTTCCAGCATTCCATAATGTAATTTACAGGAGTTGTTCATCATCTTGAATATGGTTTCAGCAGCATTACTTTACCAGAGATTGTTAAATTTTAGTTAAATTTTATGTGATGATACTGCAGAATAGTTCGATTTTCAGGCTTCTGTAACATTGTCTCAAGGGAATATTGCTTCCTGATTTTTTTGCATTTTGCTACAGTATACTAGGGTTTGTTGGATTTGAACCAAATTTTAGTATGTAGCCTGTCATTGATAAGACCTTGGAAAAATTCCAGCGTTTTATAACATCATTTACAGGAGTTATGGACCCTGATTATTGTTTCCTGCATCATAACTTTAGTAAGCAATGGAATTTAATCAAACTTAACATGTGACTTTGTCTTGATAAGACTTGAAAAAGCTACATTATAAGCATTCCACATTACCATTTAGAAGAGTTATGACCCTTGATAGCCCATCATCATAACTTTAGTATCCATGACATGACCATACTTAGGAATGGTGGAGTTATTATGCTTTATTTATACTGACACAACTTTGAATGAGATGGATTTCAAGTAGTTTTCATTATTATTTTGTTATTTCCCCATAATACCCAACTTCTTAAAAGTTTTTCTGTTTTAGGTCCTAAGAAGCAAACAAGCCGTTTGAGATGCAAACTTTGCTAATAGCTCCTTGTTTGGTATTTGTTAAATAAGAATATTAGGACTGAGTTCTTGTCACTGTTTACCTTAGGGGTGCAAGATTGAGAGTAAAAATCCCCATGGTGTCAAAAGTGGAGGTCAGATTTGAGCAAAAAACAAACATTGACAGAACTGGGAGTCAGATTAAAATTGTAGGGGTCTCTGATGCTCAGATAAGGGTAAAGGGAAAAACTTCTTGTGTTGTCTATATAGAAATTATATACAACCACCATATACATATATCTACTGTAATTACTGCACAATAACAACAACTCTCCATCATCTGCCATCACCAGTCTTTGCAGGTAGCTTGCATTTTGGGGCAAGAAAGAAACCTATTGATTTCAGCTGAAAAGGTCAAAGGTCAAGATCATAGGGACTGAAAGTAGGAAAGTCATTTCTACACAGTAACATGACATATATGCCAAATATCTTGCTTCAACTTTGTAAATGTCTTGCTTTTATGTTAAGATGCTTACCAAATTTGAGGTCAAAAGTCCAAGGTCAAGGTTACAGTGCCTCAGAGTTGAAGAATGAGTTTTCAACTGCATTGACTAATCTATTCCATTTGTGGTGAAAGGTCAAAGTCATAGGGACTGAAAGAAACACTATTTTCACAAAGCTAGTTATGTTCTGTACCATATATGTTAATTAAACTTTGTTGATGGCTTGCATTTGAAACAAGGAAGTTACCTTTTGATTTTGTGATTAAAAGGTCAAAGGTCAAAATCAGAGGGACTCTTAAGAAGGTAAACAATTTTCCAAAATAATTTTATATTTTGTGTCACTAACCATGACCAGACTTTAAGGATGACTAAGGCATCTTTCAAATATTGGGTTCAGTAAGTCAGAGGTTCTTCAAGACAGACTACCAAAAAATAGGTCTGAAAAATAATTAGAGTTATATGTTCTTTATCATGACAAAACTTTTTAGATCGCATGAATTTGAAACAACAAAGTCATCTGTTGATTTCTGATTCAAAAGGTGAAGCATCCAACCAGTGAAAAAGGGTTTTACATGTAAAATTATAATATTTTATAAACCACAAGGACAGTGCATAATGCATTATTTATAGTACTCTTCTTTATAAAATTGGAAGTACCAAACTGATTTTTTTTTACACTTCTTTATAAAATTGGGAGTGCCAAACTGATTTCTTGCACTTCTTTATAAAATTGGGAGTGCCAAACTGATTTCTTACACTTCTTTATAAAATTGGAAGTACCAGACTGATTTTTTACACTTCTTTATAAAATCTGGAGTAGCAAACTGATTTTTTACACTTGTTTATAAAATTGGGAGTACCAAACTGATTTTTTACACTTCTTTATAAAATCTGGAGTAGCAAACTGATTTTTTACACTTGTTTATACTTGTTTTTACACTGGTTTTTACACTTGTTGATAAAATCAGGAGTGCCTAACTCCTTGGCAAAGTCCTTGGTGCTTTGTTGTCTACAGCTATAAATATACCATTAAAAATTACTATAATGAATAAATGTATGTTGTCTTTTTCTTTTTTAGGTGAGGCAAATGCAAAGCCTGATGCCAACCCAATCCACAACAGCCTTACCTTAGAGAAAGACACAAGTCAACTTCCAAATCCACGCATCGTTGAACACCCGCAGGATAAATATTTCAGCAGAAACAACCCATCAACACTGCACTGTAAAGTTGATGGTGATCCCCCACCCAGTATCCGATGGTATCGAGATGGTCAGCCTGTGGAAACAACTTTAGACAATGCTGAGTCAAATCGAATGTTGCTTAATAATGGAAGCCAGCTGTTCTTCCTACGTGTGATTCACACCAAAACAAACAAACCTGATGTGGGCGTGTATTACTGTACGGCAAGCAACATCCATGGTACAGCTGTGAGTCGGAATGCCACTGTCAAGATTGCAAGTACGAAAATTCAGTTTATAACTTATTCATTTCTTCTTCTAGGCTCTTGTTGTACGTATCTTTATATAATTTTGTTACCAAAATAACTGAAGTCATTGGTGCTTTGTTGTCTTCATCCAAAGTCATAATTGTTGTATGTCATTATAAAATTGCATTATCAATATAACTGAGGATTTTGGTGGCTATTGTATGTGTCTTTATAAACTTGTGTCATCAAAATCTTTATACAATTGTGTTGTTTGAAGTCCATGGTAGTTATTGTTTTTGTCATTAAATAATTGAGTTGTTTGAAGTCCATGGTGGTTATTGTTTATGTCTTTTATAATTGTGTTGTTTGAAGTCCATGGTGGTTATTGTTTGTGTCTTTATATAATTGTGTTGTAAATTTAACTGAGGTCCTAAATTAAGCAATCATGACAGAAAAGGAAAGTGGCAGCAGTTATGTAACAAAAGGTTGTTGGATTTATGTTTAACCAAATGAAGAATTCCAGCATTTGTTTTAAAAGACCATCTTTACAGCATTACAAACATGACAGATTTGGACAGAGCTTTATTTATCATCATATTCAAGGAGAAAGGATCTTTAAAGTATGTCGGATCTTTAAAGAGTAAATACCACTTGTTGTTGACTGTTGTAAAGACAACCTCTTGGACTGTAATTGACAGGTTTACACTTTGGACTGTAACTGACAGGTTTACACTTTGGACTGTAATTGACAGGTTTACACTTTGGACTGCAATTGACAGGTTTACACTTTGAATTGAATGTATGTGTGTGATTGAAATGATTATGGATTTACAGTTAGGAAATATTTGTGGATTGAATGTGTGTGTGGTTTAGATGATCATGGATTTACAGTCAGGAGATATTTGTGGATTGAATGTGAGTGTAGAATGATTATTGATTTTTAGGATGATACCATCTGAATCATTATTGGCTTCATTGTAAGATGGGATGGAGGATCAATATCTGTCTTAAGCTGATTTTTATGTTCTTCAACTTTAGATAAGATAATATTGAACATTACCACAAAAAACTTAGCAACAATTAACAAGGATCTAAAATAGTTTTGTCAGTTTGAATAAGTACTAGCTTGGCAATAAAAGCTGTTAATATTAAGGCTTTGCTTTGTGCCAGTGCTGTGAGAATCTTATATTTAGACTTAGAACAGATTGATTGTAAGCATCTTGATCTGCATCATGTATTATCACTTGTTGTACAATGGATCAATTAAGTCTATTCCTGTCAGCTTCTCATCAGAAAATGGTAATTAAAGTGGCACAGGATCTAAAAATCTGGCAGAACTGACAACATTAGTGTCAGAGACCTGTCTTAACTTTATATCTACTGTAAGATAAGAAATTGGGTGGATATTGCTAGCAATATTGTCTCTATGGTTAATTGGCAGGGAGTACTTTCAGATAATGTGAGAGGAAAGGTTTATTGCTTATCCCTTGGTTCCACCAGCAGAGTTGTTCTCTTGTGTGAATTTTATGGTATTCTTATTACAGTGGGTGAAAAAAATATAGTCATAAATATTGATGATAAAGAATAAGAAAAACAAACTTGCTCAGAAGATCTCTAATGAGTACAGTAAACAAACTTGATTTAAAGATCACTTGTGACTACTGTAAACAAATAAGGTTTACTTTTAATTCGAGTACCGAAATCAGAAAAGTCAGTGTTGAGTTGAGAAATGGGATGATCTGTTGTCTGATGTCCATCTGTCCACAGGTTTCTCATCACTACGCCTCTTAAACTACTTGGAGGAATCCCATGAAACTGTACACACAAACATTCATATCATTGTCTACTTGGTGCTAGACAAAAATAGTGAATTGCCTGGACATTCCTTTTTGTCCAGCAGAATGTCATTCCCTTCAAGGGACCCTGTAATGTTTCATGTATTTTGTAATTTCACTCAGTAGCCTACATTGTCCCAGTAAGTTCAGTGTTTGTTATACTTGTTTATTCATTTTCTCCACTCTATACTAACTTGTTAAACTTGTGTCTTGCTTTTTTTTATTCAATGCTTGATTATTTTAATAACCAAATATTTTCTGTACTTAATACTCACTTTTATCTTTACTGTTACTACACTAGAAGAGATTATAAGATAGTCTTTGGTCAGTCAGTTCATTAGTACAAGTTATCGCTGCTCCTAAATGACCTGTTGGATTGCCGTGAAATTTAACACAGAAATTCATTCCATGGTCAGTCCTAAATGAAAATGGTGCTGCATGGACACTTAATATAGCCACAGCAGTGGTCATCTTGAGACTCTTACCACTACTCCTCATGTATGAATAGTCATATCAAGATAGGTTGTCACTGAAAAACTTGTGATGTCTATTTGGGCCTAAAGGAAAATGGTGCTAATTTGACATCTAGTATGGCTGCCTTGACAACCATCTTTGAAATCTTGTTATTGCTTCTCCTGAATGGTCCGATTGACATATTGTTTTCCCTAAAATAATTCTTATGAAGTCTAGTTGGTCCTAAATGAAAATGGTGTCAATCTGACACCCAATATGGTCACCACAGCATTCATCTTGAAAATCTTATTGCTGTTTACCTTACATGGATGGTCACATCAACATGGGGTTTTCACTGAAAGACATCTTATAATGTCTGGTTGATCCTAGATGAAAATGGTGTTGATCTGACATTCAATATGGCTACCACAGTGGCATCTTAGAAATCTTGTTATTGCTATGTCAACACGAGGTTTTCAATAGAAGTCTTATTATGATGTCCAGTTGGTCTTAAATAAAAATAGTTCTGATCCAACATTCAATATGGCCACCACAGAAGCCATCTTGAAAATCTTACTGTTGCTACTCCTCTTGAATGGAACACCATATCTTGCAAATATTACATCACACCTCTTCCAGAATGGTGACTGTATCTACAAGTTTGTTTATTCACCAGTAGACTTCTTATGATACCTGTTTGGTTATGAATGAAAATGGTACCTATTGTAGACCCAATATGGCTGCTAGACAACTGTCTTAAAAATCTTGTTGTCAGTTCTCCCTCTGAATAGATGATGATGATTATGATGGTTTTTTACCAAGGCCAAAATGAAAATGGTACCATTTGTACATCCTGTATGGCTCCCATGAAAACTGTCTTACAGATTTTGTTGTCACTACTGAATGAATATCACTATCATATGGTGTTTTCACCAAGAGACTTCTGCTTTGTCTGAAATGAACATTCTACCAAGCTGATATGAAAATTTTGTATTGCCGAAGAATATCAGAGATGCTTTCAGCACCCCACAGTTATGGTATTATCTTGAATTCCTGGAAATTGTTCTTTCCCAGTAGGATGTCAGCCCTTTTGAGGGATTCTTGTTTCCTGGAAACTGTTCTCAACCAGTAGTTTGTCAGTCCTTTTGAGGGACCCTTGTTTCAATTTGAAGTGCAATTTTGTCTACTCAATAGTTGCTTTTATTCAGATTGGTATTTACTGTTAAATACTTTATACTTGCTTATGTGAACTTGATGCTTGCTATGAGATAAAAAGAAACATTGTAAACAAACTTGCTTTCAAGAGGACTTGTGTGTAAATATATTAATTATACAGCCGCTACTTCTCCCAACTGTTTGAAATCTCTGGTAAGTGATGTCGACCCAGTTCACAATTTATTCAGTTAAAAGTTACAAAATGTCGGGACATGTTGTCATTCAGACTAACTCCATATTACCTGATGAATCTGGATATCTTATCATTCAACTTCCATACTTCCTGATTGATCTGGATAGAAATATTTTTATTGTAATTACGTGTAGTGTGTTAAATATTTCTAAAATAATAAATAAAGATGGAATGATAAAATGATGTTGAAGCCTTGCATTGACATACAAGAAATCAGTTAAATTTCAAGACCCTGAAAAACTGGTGACACATCACTCAACAATGAGCTTAAAGAGACCCAGTCTCAGAGCACAATCATTTAGCCTATGACCAGGTCCTGTCTCGAAGCACTCCATGAAGAGTCCATGTGTCAGAGTGCTTTCATTTATACCATGAAGAGTCCATGTGTCAGTGTTAACATTTACTCCATGAAGAGTCCATGTGTCAGATTTCTATTATTTAGCCCATGAATAGGCCCCATGTAAAGCATTATGACTTACTCAGTGAAGAGGCCTTATTTGAAAACATTTTCATGTAGTCTATTAAAAATGCTCCATCTCAAAGGGCCACAATGAAGTCCATGACGAGACCTAGTCTCTGAGCACTGATTTATGGTCTGTGAAGGCCCTGTCTCAAAACACTACCATTTAATCCTTCAAGATATCCCATCTCAAAACACTATCATTTAGTCCATGAAGAGATTCCTTTCAGAGTACTATCATTTAGTCTGTGAATAAGCCCCTTCTCAAACCAGTGTCCCCCTTCTCAATGTCATTTAGTCCATGAACAAGCCCCTTCTCAAACCATTATCATTTAGTCTATTAGGAGGTGCTATCCCAAGCGAGTTATCATTTAGTATCATTTAGTACTGTTTGCTTATACAAATGCCCTCCTGTGTAATGTTGATTTATTATTTGTTGAATCATGCTTTGTTTCTAATTGATAGCATTAAGAGATGACTTTGTGCAAGAACCCTTAGATACGGGTGTTGCTGTGGGAAACAGTGTGACCTTGTTATGTCGTCCTCCCAGAGGTGAACCTGAGCCAACTGTTATTTGGCTATTTAATTCAGAACCAGTCGAGACAGGTGGCCGTGTCCAGATCCATAAGGATGGGGACCTGAAGTTTACTTCTGTACTAAAACAGGATGCAGGAGATTACTGGTGTCAGGCCAAGAATGAAGCAGGAGTCAAAACCAGTCGTCCTGCCAAACTGTCTGTTTATGGTAAATTCAGCCTTGGATAATTACATTAGTTTCTGAAGTTGTCATTTACTTTTAATAAATTTAAGGAAAGAAAGGAAATTTATTTGCAACTTTCTATTGCTAATCATTACAATGTACATTGTTTGTAAAATATTGAAAAGTGTTTGAATCGGGGGTTGGTTTCAGAAATTACTGATAATCGGTAGTCTTTGATAAGTGCTTGAATTTTTAAATCAAACGCATTTCATTGGGAAAAAAATATTTACTGATATAATTATCAAGGAAAAAGAGATCTATTACATATGTCAGAATCCCTATCTTCCTAAAGTTACAGATTCATGTTGGGTCTCATGTGTGCTAATTAGTAACTGACCTCATTTGAGATTGTACCCATCTCATGCTCTCAAAATTAATGTCTTGATTAAGTTGGTCAAATATTCTGTAATGGGAAGTGTATTTTCAAATGCATTTGCCATAAGCACAACATATGGGCTGGCATGTGAAGTGTAGAAAAATTACATCAAGCTGAGAGATGTTGCAAGAATCCATTGATGTCCATGGAGATTGGGACTGCAGCTCAGAAACTGAACTGGAGTTCATTTTAGTTCAACATAATGTTTTGTAATGTTTCAAATGCACATTTTCCAAATTGGCAGAAGATGTACATACTTGTGAAAATTGGTTTAATCTTTGGAAATTTGTTGCTGCCTTACTGACAAAGTCTTGTTAGGGTTGGCACATCAGTATATATGCCATTTAATATTGAGTGGTTGGCATGTCAGTATATATGACATTTAATATTGAGTGGTTGGCATGTCAGTATATATGCCATTTAATATTGAGTGGTTGGCATGTCAGTATATATGCCATTTAACATTGAGTGGTTGGCATGTCAGTATATATGCCATTTAACATTGAGTGGTTGGCATGTCAGTATATATGCCATTTAACATTGAGTGGTTGGCATGTCAGTATATATGCCATTTAACTGAGTGGTTGGCATGTCAGTATATATGCCATTTAATATTGAGTGGTTGGCACGTCAGTATATATGCCATTTAACATTGAGTGGTTGGCATGTCAGTATATATGCAGTATATATGCCATTTAACATTGAGTGGTTGGCATGTCAGTATAAATGCCATTTAATATTGAGTAAATGATGCTGATGGTCAAAAATTCATAGAAACAAAGAAATCTTGAAAGAATTGTTTTTATAAAATACACAAACAAGAGAATTAAAAGAAATTGATACTTAAAATGTATTCATTGACCCAGATTTCTTAGTCAGCTGCTCTTGGATTTACCGGTCAGGTAGATGTTGGCAAGGTGAGCAATGTCAGTCCCACTTTTGATCTCTTGTCAGCATTTGTTTTGAGCTCAATATTTGTTGTTTACCTCTTTGATAGATGTTCCAGTAATTGATAAGTATCCAAAAGATGTGACCATAGGGGAAGGTCAGAATGTTGAGTTTCATTGTGGAGTGATTGGAGACCCACCTCTTAGTATCACCTGGAGGAAAGAGGGAGGTGACCTCAATACAAATGACAGGTGACAAATTTGAAACAGTTTTTAATGATGATGGTTATTGGTAGAGAATTTATTTGGCTATGTTGGGATCATCAGAACAATTTTGACTATATAGTAAGGTAATAAAACTGATTAAAGGTAGATTTTAAATAAAGCTGTATAAGTAAATGTAAAAACATATATTTATACCAAACAAAAAATAAAAAGTCTTTAAAGCCTTGTAGAAGATATAAATAAATGTAATGAAAAGAAGAATCCTTAAAGTTCACTGCCCAGTTTTGTTTATATAAATCACATTTTTGTTGTTGATTGATGAAGATTGTCACATGTGGCTCTTAATCACAGAGCTTCTGGGCATCACAAAGAGGGGGTGTCAAAACATTTGATACTTGAGGACTAAACTTATTTCTTGTTGACTCACTATCTAAAATATCCCTTGGTTTCTTCTTCAAGTTCATATTTAAGCCTCATTTCTGTTTTTTTTTCTTCAGGGTATACAGTGACAAGGAAAGTGGTACACTGCGTATAGAGGACGTAAAGGCAGGAGATGAGGGGACCTACATCTGTGTGGCTCAGAATGGTGTAGGGTCCTCTGAGGCAATAGCCAGGCTTAAAGTTGAATGTACGTGTTCTGTATAAATAAAATTTGAATATTGGATTAAAACTGCACTTATTGTTTTAATGATGCATACTATCCCGACCCTGTAGTCCAATCAGATTCCTGGTCCATATTTGTAATTTCTTTGTGTTTATCCCTACTCCATATTTGTAACAATTTTATGTTGATCCCTACTCTATATTCGTAATAATTTTATATTATCCCTGCTCCATATTTGTAACAATTTTATGTTTATCCCTGCTCTATATTTATAACAATTTTTTATGTCTACCCCTGCTCAGTATTTGTAAGACTTCTTTGTTTATCCCTGCTCCATATTTTTAATATGTTTATCACTCTTTGCCTAAATTTCCAGCTATAGTTGGTGAGTCTATAAACTAGGGCATTGGAGAAAGTAATGGAAGCATCCAATATAGTTTTAACCAGAGTCATTTTTACAACTAGGATAACCACTTATTGACAGATATTAACACTGCTAGTGATATAAAGGAAGAATTTATGGGATGGCCTCTTGTTGGTCATCCATCATCAGATGTCCATCCATCTGTCTGTTAGCACAAGCTTTTTATCACTACTCCGAACAAACTTCTTGAAAATCTTGTCACTACTATTCTAAAATGGAAAGTCATAATGATGAGGGGTGTTCTTATGAGGTTTAGTTTCAGCTAAATAAAAATTAGTATGGCCACCTTAGCAGCCATCTTGCTACTCCTTCTAAATGGAATTTTGTAAATAGTGTTTTCACGAGAAGGTTGATGTAATGTATAGTTGATTTTGAATGAGAATAGTGCTGATCAAATCTCAAATATGGCTGCCACAATGAACATATTGAAAATCTTTTCATTAGTTCTTCTAAATGGATTGTCAAATCAGTATGTGGTTTTCACCAGAAGACTTCTTAGTGTCTAGTTGGTTCTTAATGAGTGCCAATCTTACATCCATTATGGCTGACTCAGTGGCTAATCTAAAAATCTTATTGCTTGAGAATATTTGTATTAACATTTAAAATGATGATATGGTCTTACCTTGAATTTCTGGATATTCTCTTTGGACAGAGGAGCATTATTCTCTTTGGACAGTAGAGCATTATTCTCTTTGGACAGTAGAGCATTATTCCATTGGACAGTAGAGCATTATTCCTTTGGACAGTAGAGCATTATTCTCTTTGGACAGTAGAGCATTATTCCTTTGGACAGTAGAGCATTATTCTCTTTGGACAGTAGAGCATTATTCCTTTGGACAGTAGAGCATCATTCTCTTTGGACAGTAGAGCATTATTCCTGTGGACAGTAGAGCATTATTCCTTTGGACAGTAGAGCATTATTCTCTTTGGACAGTAGAGCATTATTCCTTTGGACAGTAGAGCATCATTCTCTTTGGACAGTAGAGCATTATTCCTGTGGACAGTAGAGCATTATTCCTTTGGACAGTAGAGCATTATTCTCTTTGGACGGTAGAGCATTATTCCTTTGGACAGTAGAGCATTATTCTCTTTGGACAGTAGAGCATTATTCCTTTGGACAGTAGAGCATTATTCTCTTTGGACAGTAGAGCATTATTCCTTTGGACAGTAGAGCATCATTCTCTTTGGACAGTAGAGCATTATTCCTGTGGACAGTAGAGCATTATTCTCTTTGGACAGTAGAGCATTATTCTCTTTGGACAGTAGCATTATTCCTTTGGACAGTAGAGCATTATTCTCTTTGGACAGTAGAGCATTATTCTCTTTGGACAGTAGAGCATCATTCTCTTTGGACAGTAGAGCATCATTCTCTTTGGACAGTACAGCATTATTCTCTTTGGACAGTAGAGCATTATTCCTTTGGACAGTAGAGCATTATTCCTTTGGACAGTAGAGCATTATTCTCTTTGGACAGTAGAGCATTATTCCTTTGGACAGTAGAGCATTATTCTCTTTGGACAGTAGAGCATTATTCCTTTGGACAGTAGAGCATTATTCTCTTTGGACAGTAGAGCATTATTCCTTTGGACAGTAGAGCATCATTCTCTTTGGACAGTAGAGCATTATTCCTGTGGACAGTAGAGCATTATTCCTTTGGACAGTACAGCATTATTCTCTTTGGACAGTAGAGCATTATTCCTTTGGACAGTAGAGCATCATTCTCTTTGGACAGTAGAGCATTATTCCTGTGGACAGTAGAGCATTATTCTCTTTGGACAGTAGAGCATTATTCTCTTTGGACAGTATTCTCTTTGGACAGTAGAGCATTATTCTCTTTGGACAGTAGAGCATTATTCCTTTGGACAGTAGAGCATTATTCTCTTTGGACAGTAGAGCATTATTCCTTTGGACAGTACAGCATTATTCCTGTTGACAGTAGAGCATTATTCTCTTTGGACAGTAGAGCATTATTCCTTTGGACAGTACAGCATTATTCCTGTGGACAGCAGAGCGTCATTCTCTTTGGACAGTAGAGCATTATTCCTTTCGAGGGACTTTTTTTTATATACCTTTTTCATACCTTTTGGAGCAGTTGTGGATGCATATGGTTACTGTCATGAGTATTTGTTTGTAGGGACATGCATGCATACCTACCTGCCTATCTATCCACCCACCCATCCACTGAACTACCTACCTATCAACCCACCTACTTACCTACAAACATACATAGAGACTTTATTCACACATATATACATAGATACTTTATTCACACATATATACATAGATACTTTATTCACACATATATACATAGATAATTTATTCACACATATATAGGGGCCCCAAGTGGCCGAGTGGTCTAAAGTGCTCACCATTCCGGATCACTGCCATCTCACCTCTGTTTGCGTGGGTTCAAGTCTTGGGCTCAGCTCTTCTCGTGGGTCATGGTTTTTCCTGGGGGTTTTCCCAGGTTCTTCCTCCACCATTTATACTGGCTGCCATGTATAGCCTATCTTGTGCTGAAAAATGGCATTAAACCCTACAACAGCAACAACAACACACATACATACAGATTGACACATGCATACATAGACACACACAAACACGTACACGTACATTCACACATGCATGCAAGCATACATACGTATGTACGTCCATCCAGCCATACATACATACATATGTATACATCCATCCATCAGTCCATCTATCCATTCATATATCCATGTATACATATATTTGTGTGTGTACAGACTGTTGAAATTAATAGCAAATGAATAATAGAAATATGATGCTAGTGTTTTTCTGTATGCCTGATATTTACCTATCCTCCAGAAAGATTACTTGCATGCTGCCATAGGACTCATTGGAAACAGAATATTAAATAACCTTGCCTTTATATATATCTCCATGGTTTTCAGATCCCCCTTCTTTCCTTGTGCGGCCGAAAAACCAGATTGTGGCTCGTGGCAGGACAGTTACACTGCAGTGTGTAGCAACAGGCAGTCCTGTACCCACTGTGTACTGGAGCATTGGATCCCCACCGGTAGGAAGTGGCAATTATTTTTGCATTTGTTTATTCATTTGTTTAAAGTGTTGAAACACTGAAGTTAGGCTAAGGCTTGTCATCAAGTTTGTCTGCAGTGAGAGTACCATACACATATTTATAAAAAAGACAAAGTAATTACCTTGACTACTGATAACCAGGTAGGTAATTGCCTTGACTGCTGATAACCAGGTAGGTAATTATATTGACTACTGATAACCAGGCAAGTAATTACCTTGACTGCTGATAACCAGGTATGTAATTGCATTGACTACTGATGACCAGGTAAAACTAATAAAGTTAAATCTTAATGATATTGATTGTAATTGTAGTAATGTAAAGTCAGGATAATGAATACACATGTGAAAGGAAGTGTATGGAAAATTTCTGCATAGTGGAAAGTAGGTGCATATGGTAAATAGCTGCATAGTGGAAAATAAGTGTTTATGTACAACAAATGTATAGCAGAAAATAAGTTCACTTGGAAAGTAACTGCATAGTAGCCTATGGATGAGAAGGTGTTTATTGAAAATAAGTATGCTGATCAACTGCATAGTGGAAAATAAGTATGCAAAGCAATTACATAGAGGAAAATAAGTATGCAAAACAACTGTGTAGTGGAAAATAAGTATGCAAAAGAACTGCATATTGGAAAATATGTGCATATGGAAAATGAATGCACATACATTTCATATGTTTGTAGAAAAGTTAGCACATGTATATTTGTGTACAAAAAGAAATATAAGAAAACAAATTTGTTCATTGCATGTATGATTCACAAGTGATAAATGTGGCTTTTTATTTATTCTGTTTAAATTACCTTTTTTTCGCTATTTTTTTCCTTTCAATCAGTCATTAGTAATATGCTATTTAGTCTGGATGATCTGTTAATCTGGATCATCAGTAGAATGCTATTTTTTTGTCTGGATCTGTGTAATGAATCATCAGTAATATGCTATTATACTGGATGATCTGTTAATCTGGATCATCAGTAGAATGCTATTTTTTGTCTGGATCTGTAATGAATCATCAGTAATATGCTATTAATCTGGATGATCTGTTAATCTGGATCATCAGTAGAATGCTATTTTTTGTCTGATCTGTGTAATGAATCATCAGTAGAATGCTATTTTTTGTCTGGATCTGTGTAATGAATCATCATTAGCATGCTATTTAGTCTGGATGGTCTGTGTAATGAATCAGGTGGTGTGTTATATAATCTGGATGATCTGTGTAATGAATCAAGTAGTATGCTGTTTTGTTTGGATGATCTGTGTTAATATTGAAACTTCATGGTCACTGTTAGCAGTGACATAAAATACAAGCATAATTCTCGGTCTGATTATGCAGTATTTGGAATGGGATTCAGATTGGAATTTAAAACCCTTTTTTCAAGGACATACAGCTTTACTCTAGTATAATTAAAATGATTACAATCAGTGTCAAAATGAAACATTTTGCTATGGGATAATTACAGTGACTACAATCGGTCTCCACGTGAAATGTCTTCCTGTGGTATAATTACAGTAACTGTTCAGTGTCAAGGTCAAAGATCTTGCTATAGTATAATTACAAAGAACCATACAATTGACATGAAGGTGAAACAACTTGCTATAGTATAATTACAGTGACCTTTTGCATTAACAAATGATATAACACTTGTAAGTTGCCTTTTTATCTCTGCAGACTTTGGTTTTTCCTAAGCGCGAGTCTGGCCGACTGTCAGTTGCAGAGGATGGGACATTTCGTATTGAGAATGTTTTGAGTAGTGATGAAGGGGAGTACACTTGTGTGGCATACAGCAGCAAGGGTGAATCCAAGGCATCAGCACGCATCGTTGTCAGAGGTAATATTTTTAAATAATAAAAGGCTTTTTTTATTGTGAGGTTTGAAAATTGTAAAATGTAGGAAAAATAATAATAGCTTTTTTTTTTCATCAACTCTAATTCTGTACGGTTAAAAAAAATCACTTTTGCTATCTGTTAACAAGTGAATATGTACTTCATGCATATAAAATAATTAGATATGTAATTGTCACAAATTTAAAATTAAGAATTTTCTCTGATTAATTGTATGTGACATAGTTAGGATGAAGGGAATAAATTATGTCAGAACCTTAATGTCATGTGACTGAAAATCGGAAGTAATCTTTTACCATGTTCAGTTTGCTCTGCTTCCAGCCAGTTGTTGCCATATCACTCTGTTCTGCTGCCATTCATGGCTCTGTCACTCTACTCTGCTGCCAATCTGTCAAAGTTCCAGTTCTGTAGATTGCTAAAGGAATTGCTTCATGTAAATTGGCCAGATTGCACTTCTGGCACATAGATGACTCATCGCTGTCCAGAAATCCATCTTTCTGTCTGCCCATCCATCCATCTCTCTTCTCCCTGCCTTACAGACTCTGGATGTTGAATAGGCCCAGTGTGGTACTCTGACTGTTTTTATAATAGGTGAAAGTGTTTGTGCCCAGGAATATGTTTTGTCATGTTATAACTGAGAAGGTTATGGACTTTAACAAAGAGTATGGTTTATATTGAAGATTGGACTTTTACAAAGAGCATGGTCTACATTGAAGATTGGACTTTTACAAAGAGCATGGTTTATATTGAAGATTGGACTTTTACAGAGAACATGATTTATATTGAAGATTGGACTTTTACAAAGAACATGGTTTATATTGAAGATTGGACTTTGTAGTTTAAGGATTTTACAGTTTTATCTTTGTTTTGTTTTGCTAAACTTTCTTGGCACTTTATGGTCAGGATTGTGCTAATGTGCTGTTATGCTGCATACATACATACATACATACATACATACATACATACAGTGACCTATATTTCACATTTTTGAGACCTTCATGATTAGAACAGTTTATCAAACACAATTACCTGCAGAATCAGGCAAATGCATCATGTGAACATTATGCACTTCAGTCTGAACTAGGTTACTATTGTGACCTATATTAAATGCTCCAGTTTTCTACAGTAATCTTTGTGATTACTTCATTTTCTTGTACCACAATTCATGCATAACCATGTGACATAAGATTACATAAAGCTTGCAATCTGGCCAAACACTATCAGCTATTTTCTTTTAACTTTAGAGGTGGAGTCTGGTACTTCTCATCCAGTCTTGGAAGTAAAAAGGCCTTTAGTGCTTAGTCATGTCCTGTTTTTCTGATGTTGTCATAACATTTATGTCCAGGTTGGTTTAATTCTTTTCTGATGTTGTCATAACCTTTATGTCTATGGTGGTTTGATTCTTTTCCAGTATATTGTAAAAGTGTTGTTGCATTGTTGAAATGGTTTCCAAACTGTCTTGTATTTTTTCAAGCAAGATACCGTATTTACCGTATATATTGGGACATGTTAAAATAATTATTTTTTTTCCTGTCCCAGAACTTATGGAGAAACTTTTTTCACCTAGGTCATATGTCGCAAGACTTAAGAAATGAAATAAATTTTTATTGCATTTGTGCTCTTTCCCCCCCCCATGCACCTTGCAATAAAATAGATAAACAAAACACTTGTTTGATAATAAAAAGAAAGAAACTAACCTTGTATATCATTTATTTCTTTTTTTTTCAACATGAACATTAAAGAATAAAATATATCCATGAAATCCGTATATGTACCATAGGCTCCCATACTGTAGCATGTATTGCTCATGTCTGATAACGCATGCCATGTTGTTCATCGACATGAACATTGAGAAACAAATTGTGCTCAAAGATTTGAATATGTTATCCAACTGAAAACTGGATCCAACAAAATCACAAACAAGAGGTAAATAATCAACCGATATCTTGATTACAACTGTCATTCATGCATGACACGGTGTTAGGTGCAAAATAATTAAGATTGAATTATATCCAGGTCTACTGTATGACAATATCTCGCAAATAAAAATCATTATTTGAAAACACATTCACTTGAGTGTAAATGACAATCTTTTCACCAGCACGGGTTATAAAAGTATCATTACTATTTACCTGCAGACATCACTGCTCCTTTGTATTAATTATAACTACAGATGCCAAGCAGATAGAAGCCCGGGTGGTGAATAAACACAACTGGCAGCAAGCATTAAACTCCTTCTTTGAACTTACTGACAGGGTATCAAAGACAAAGGTTATTTTTATTACAAAGCAAGCTGACCTTATAAGCCAACTTTGGTTACTTTTTTTTTAAAAGGATATCAATACAAAGGTTATTTTATTGCAAAGCAAGCTGACATCAGATGCCGACTATGGATTCTTTTAAGTGTGCAGATTTTTTTTTTTTTTTTTAATATACAAAGATGGCCGAGATATGGAAACGAACTTTGGTTCCTTTTCACCAGTATTCACAGGAATTTTGAAAATAAATTGCAATAGTGGAACAAATTTAAAAGTGACACAATATAGTGCTTCGTGCACGGACGTCCATGACCCAGCGTTGCCCAGAATATTTGGAGAAAATAAAATCATGTGATGAATTCGTGAAGGTCAGAAGAGAAGCAGATGATTTCGCTGACAATATGAATTCACGCAGGCCAGAAGAGAAGCAGATGATTTCGCAAACAAGAGGGAAATAATCACCTGACATATCATGCACAGATGTCCATGACCCAGCGTTGCCCAGAAGATTTGGAGAAAATAAAATCATATGATGAATTTGTGATGGTCAAAAGAGAAGCAGATGATTTTGCTGACAATACGATCATTAACATGGATGAAATTTTAGTGAATTTCGATCGCATTCCTGGACGGACTGACAATAAAATGGGGGTCAAAAGTATGAGAAATTAGACTGGTGCAGATTTGAAAAAATGAGACTTTAGTCCTTGCAGTTTCTGTTTCAGGTGATGTGTTGCCTCTAACAATTTTTCACGGTACGAGAAAGCTAAAAAAATATTCATTCACCTTAAGAATGGAACGTATGTGTGCAGGAGAAGGGTTATGTTGATGAGATGCTGCTGCAGTGGATTAAAGAGTTTTATTTTGTACACAGCTTTATATTTTTTAAAATAAAGTTTCAGTTGGAGTGCATTTTCTGACATGTAATTTTCAAATGATTTAAAAGGTGTCCCACAACTTAAGACTAAAAAAACCGATGTGTCCCAGAACATACAGTGCACAAAAAAATTACTTTTAAAATTAATGTATGGTGTCCCAACAGAATATGGTAAATACAGTAGTCAAAACGAACCATGAAGAAAATGGAGATAAATGTGTGCTGGAACTTAAAAATGTGTTATTTACATTTACTTATTTTTCAGTATTTTTCTTGATCCTGAAATCATTCATTCCCCCACAGTTCATTCAATTCATTAAAATGAGGCCTAAGTCAGTTTCATGTCTACTTTTCATTTGTGCATGTTGATCTCACTGTTGACATTTAATTGATCTGCCAAAGTCCTAGCAGTATTATGTGGAAATGATTCCCCCAAAATCTGCCAAAGTCCTAGCAATATTATGTGGAAATGATCCCCCCCCCCAAATCTGCCAAAGTCCTAGCAATATTATGTGGAAATGATCCCCCAAAATCTGCCAAAGTCCTAGCAATATTATGTGGAAATGATCCCCCAAATCTGCCAAAGTCCTAGCAATATTATATGGAAATGATCCCCCAAAATCTGCCAAAGTCCTAGCAATATTATGTGGAAATGATTCCCCCAAAATCTGCCAAAGTCCTAGCAATATTATGTGGAAATGATCCCCCGAAAAACAAGAAAATGTATAGATTAACTTAAACACTACATGTACTTATTATTCGACACTTATAAAAAACTGGATGTATTTATTGGACATCTTGTCAGTCACTACCTGTACTTGTAGTTGGACACTTATAAAACACTACCTGTACTTGTAGTTGGACACTTATAAAACACTACCTGTACTTGTAGTTGGACACTTATATAAAACACTACCTGTACTTGTAGTTGGACACTTATAAAACACTACCTGTACTTGTAGTTGGACTCTTATGAAACACTACCTGTACTTGTAGTTGGACACTTATTAAACACTACCTGTACTTGTAGTTGGACACTTATGAAACACTACCTGTACTTGTAGTTGGACTCTTATAAAACACTACCTGTACTTGTAGTTGGACACTTATAAAACACTACCTGTACTTGTTATTGGACATATATCAAACACTACATGTAATTATTTTTGGACACATCATACTCTACATATATTTGTTATTGGACATTTATCAAACACTACATGTACTTGTTGTTGGATACTGATCAAAATCGACATGTACTTGTTATTGGACAATTATGAAACGCTACATGTACTTGTTATTGGACACTTATGAAACAATACATGTACTTGTTATTGGACACTTATGAAACACTACATGTACTTGTTATTGGATACTGATCAAAATCAACATGTTATTGGACAATTATGAAACGCTACATGTACTTGTTATTGGACACTTATGAAACAATACATGTACTTGTTATTGGACACTTATGAAACATTGCATGTACTTGCTATTGGACACTTATGAAACACTACATGTACTTGTTATTGGACAAGTATCAAATTATTTATTGGATACTTATCAAATAACAGATTTTTGAACTGCTTACCAATTGTTGTTGAAGAAACTTGATTCAAAACATGTTTTCTTGGGAAATAATTTTTATCCTAATTAATGCAGTATCCAATTATTAAAAATTTCTTTTCCATTCAAGTCAAAAGGATTGTTATGAGTCAAAGGTTATTGTCATATGATGTTTGTAAATGCCATTGGTTTCTTTTGTGCTTATTTATTATCTCTTAGCTTTAGTTTAAATGTGCTTGCTTTCTTTAATCAATTTAAAACATCAACAGTGTTATTCCATCATTTGCCTCCAAACAGAAATGCAGGTCATTTTTGCACTTTTCATAACCTTTGTCCTAAAATATGTTTATATATTAACTCATTACATAGTGTGGATATTGTTTCTCTGTCAGATTTTTTATTTATTTCATCCATTTTTAAACAAACTAAAAACAATAAAGTCTTGAATGCTTGATAAAGAAAGTTGGCAGTTATGTGGATTAGTGTGAAATTTGAAGTTTTGTGGACAATTTTTTGTGGTGGTAAAAACATGAAAATATGAAAAATGGCATGTATGTCGATGCATACTCATTTGACCTTTATTAGTTATAGAGAAACTCTAGATAGTTGGCATGTCACAACTGAGACTCCACAACTGATGCATGTTTTTTTTTCTTTCCAAACATTGTGATTCTTAAAGGTTATTTATGTTGTATAGCTTTGCATGCCCCCCTGTTGTCTTACCCCTGTGTTTTCTACGGCACATTTTTTCAGACGAAGCTGACTTTCTTCCAGAACATGACATTCGACCACCTCCAATAATCAAAATTGGCCCACAGAATCAGACATTGCCATTGGACAGTAATGCACTGTTACTGTGCCAGGCCTTGGGAGACCCCCAGCCACATATCCGATGGTATCGAGATGGCCACCCGCTCTCTATGAATGATGCACGATATACACTTCTCAACTCAGGAACCTTACAGATCTCTAGTAAGTTATAGGACTTGAACATTCACAGGTGTCAAATAGAAACAGACACATCCATTTAAAGTATTGAAGTATTTTGTTGATGATTTATTATTTACAAAATTGTGATATGCATAGAAGATTATTGTATATACCAAATTGTGATATGCTTAGATTATTGTTTAAACCAAATTGTGATATGCATAGAAGATTATTGTCTATACCAAATTGTGATATGCATAGAAGATTATTGTCAATACCAAATTATGATATGCATAGATTATTGTCTATACCAAATTGTGATATACATAGATTATTGTCTATACCAAAGTGTGATTTGCATAGATTGTCTTTACCAAATTGTGATATGCATAGAAGACTACTGTCTATTTGAAATTGTGATATGCATAAAAGATTAATGTCTATACCAAATTGTGATATGCCTAGATTATTGTCTAAACCAAATTATGATATGCCTAGATTATTGTCTATACCAAATTGTGATATGCATGAAAGACCACTATCTATACCAAATTGTGATATAAATAGATTAATGTCTATTCCAAATTGTGATTTACATAGATTACTGTAGAAACCAAATTGTGATGTGCCTAGATTATTATCTAAACCAAGTTATGATAGGCATACATTATTGTTTAAACCAAATTGTGATATGCATAGATTATTGTTTAAACCAAATTGTGGTATGCATAGATATACCAAACTGTGATATGCATAGATTAATGTTTTTACCAGATTGTGATATGCATAGAAGATTATTTGTCTATACTGAATTGTGATATGCATAGAAGACTAATGTCAATACCAAATTGTGATATGCATAGATTATTGTCTATACCAGATTGTGATATGAATAGATTATTGTCTATACCAAATTGTGATATGCATAGATTATTGTCTATACCAGACTGTGATATGCATAGATTATTGTCTTTACTAAATTGTGATATGCATAAAAGATTACTGTCTATACCAAACTGATATATGACTAGATTATTGTCTAAACCAAATTGTAATGTGCCTAGATTATTGTCTATACCAAATTGTGATATGAATAGATTACTGTCTGTACCAAATTGTGATTTACATAGATTGCTGTCTAAACCAGATTGTGATGTGCCTAGATTATTATCTAAACCAAGTTGTGATAGGCATAGATAATTGTCTATACCAAATTGTGATATGCATAGATACTTGTCTATACCAGATTGTGATATGCATAGATTGTTGTCTGTACCAGATCGTGATATGAATATATTATTGTCTGCACCAAATTGTGATGTGCATAAAAAACTACTGTCTAAACCAAATTGTGATATGAATAGATTATTGTCTATACCAGATTGAGATATGCATAGATTATTGTCTATACCAGATTGTGATATGCATAGATTATTGTTGATACCAAATTGTGATATACATAGATTATTGTCTTTACCAAATTGTGATATGCATAGAAGACTACTGTCTATACCAAATTGTGATATGCATAGATTACTGTCTAAACCAAATTGTGATGCACCTAGATTATTATCTAAACTAATTTGTGATAGGCATAGATCATTGTCTATACCAAATTGTGATATACATAGATCATTGTCTATACCAAATTGTGATATGAACAGAAGACTACTGTCTCTATCAAATTGTGATATGAATAGATTATTGTCTATTCCAAATTGTGATATGAATAGATTATTATCTATACCAAATTGTGATTTACATAGATTACTGTCTAAACCAAATTGTGATGTGCCTAGATTATTATCTAAACAAATTTGTGATAGGCATAGATCATTGTCTATATCAGATTGTGATATGCCTAGATTATTGTCTATACCAAATTGTGATATGCCTAGATTATTGTCTATACCAAATTGTGTTATGCATAGATTACTGTCTGTACCAAATTGTGATATGAATAGATTACTGTCTGTACCAAATTGTGATATGAATTGATTAGTCTATACCAGATTGTGATATGCATAGATTATTGTCTATACCAGATTGTGATATGCATATATTATTGTTTAAACCAAATTGTGATATGCATAATAGACTACTGTCTACATAAAATTGTGATGTGCATATATTATTGTCTATACCAATTTGTGATATGAATAGATTATTGTCTATACCAAATTGTGATTTACATAGATTACTGTATACACCAAATTGTGATGTACCTAGATTATTATCTAAACCAGTTTGTGATAGGCATAGATCATTGTCTATATCAAACTAAAATCAGATCTCCATTGTCCTACGTGAAGATCTGACCTAGGAGTCATGTTCTGGTGACCTGTGTTATTACCATAATTGCTAATTTTATCAGCCAATCAGACAAAGTCTTATATCTTTGCATTTTGGAGACCATGCAGTATGGCTGAAGAGTATCTACATTTGCCAAATGATTTGATTAAAAAATTTCAGAAAGCTGCATTCCCATTGGTTAATTCAAAGGTCACCATAACATGACCTGTAAGTGGTCAATTTCAGATCTTCTCTTAGGACAGTGGAGATCTGATTTTAATCATATTGGATGATGTCAGTCTGGAAGGTTGCAAGCCATTCAGAATTCTGGATTGATGAGGTCTGTCTGCAAGACCATTTGTCCATCTGTATGGCAGAAGCATTGAGACTGCAGTTGCGTTAAAGTAAATTTCTCATGCAGTGGTGGTTACAGATTCACATAACTTTTTTAGGTAAATATTTAATGAGAAGCTCTACAGCCATCAAAGAATTAGGTCACAATGATCTATATTTAACAGTTTGTTATCTGGCCATAGTGCCATTGGCAGTTTTCATTTTAGTATTGCTAAGGTAAAACACTAATTGAGAATTTTGTTTCAGGCCTGATGCTTGAAGACACGGGCATGTATGCATGTAAAGCTGTTAGTGAAACAGGTGAGACAACATGGGAAGCCTTTCTAAAAGTGGAAGGTAAGTTAGTTGGAAAAATAAGTGGTAAACATTTAGACTATTTTTATCAATCATTTATGATCATATCAATCATTTATGATCATATCAATCATTTATGATCATATCAATCATTTTAGCTCTACTGTTCATAGACCAGATAAATTAATGGATGGTCTTTCATTCGTTGCTCATCCATTAGCACACATTTATTATCATTACTTCTCCTTGACTACTTGGAGGACTGCCATGCAAATTTACACACATTCATCCTGTAGCCTTGTTGGTCTTGAATGAAAATTTGGTCACCAAGACATCCAGTATGGCTGCAACAATGTTTGCTTTGAAAATTTTTGTTGTTGCTACTCATCCTTAATTAACGATCTTGTCAGTGTGGGGTTTTTATGAATGAGTTCTTACATGTCTAGTTGGACCTGAATGAAAATGGGGCTAATTTGACATCCAGTATGACTGCCATGGCAGCCATCTTGAACAACTATTATTGAACAGAATTCCATATTGACATGAGGTTTTCAAGAGAAGACTTTTTATGATATGCAGTTGGTCTTAAATGAAAATGTTGCAGAGCCAAGATTCTACATAAGCCATCTTGAAAATAATGCTGTACTTGAACAGGATTCATATTGACGGTTGGTTTTCACAGGAATAATTCTTACATCTTGAAAATCTTGTTATTGCTACTCCTCCCAAATAGATGTCAATTTAAGATGGTGTTTTCACTACAAGACTTTTGATGAGGTTAATTGGACCTAAAGGAAAATAGTATTCATCTGACACTATGAAATCACAACAGTATCCATCTTGAGAATTTTGATATGGCCGCTCCATCTGAATGGATGGTAATATCAACATGGACTTTACTCTGAAAGATGTATTGTTGGTCATAAATAAAAATGGTGCCAACCTGATGTCCAATATAGCCACCACTGCAAATGGTGCCTATCTGATGTACAATATGGCTGCCACTGCAGCCATCTTGAAAATGTTGTCATGCTCCTCCTGAACAGAAAGTCATACTCACATGGTGTTTTCACCAGAAGACTTCTTACGATGTCTAGTTGGTCATAAATTGAAATGAAAATCTTCTTATTGCTACTTCTAATGACCGTATCAGCATAGAATTTTCACTGAAAGACTTCTTTTTGACACCTAGTTGGTCATAAATGAAAACAGTACGAGACCAGTATCTAATATGGTCACCACAATGACAATATGGAAAATTATGTTATCACTATATCTCCAAGATGGCTGGTCATATCAACACTGTCCTTTAACCAGAAGACTACGTAAGATGTCTTGTTGGTCCTAAATGAAATGGTGTGCATCTGATTTCCAGTATGGTCACCATGGCAACCATCTCGAAAATAATTTTGTTGCTCAAAAGTCATTTCAGGATTGGGTTCAAACCAGAAGACTTTCTTGCGCTTTCTTGTTCATCCTGAATTAAAAAATGATGCTGATCAGATGTCCAATAAGGTCACCATCATGGACATCTTGAAAATCTCATTGTTGCTGCTCTAGAAAGGAAATTCATTTTAACATGGGGTTTTCAACAGGAAACTTTTATTGTTTCTTGTTCATCCTAAATAAAATTGGTGTTTGTGGTCACATTGTTACCTCTTTTTCCAAAAATGTTGCCTAGGTCAAAATGGAGTTCTTATGACGCCAGTCATGTCCAGTATGGCTACCATGATGGATGTCATGAAAATGGCTACCATGATGGATGTCATGATGGATGCTTCCCATGAATGGATGGTTATACTGACATTGTGTTATCACCAAAAGACTTCTGATGATGTCTACTTGGTACAAAATGAAAATGGTGCCAATCTGACATCCATTATGTCCTTCAAAGAAGATAATTTGAAAATCGTATTGTTGTTGAAGAATATGAGAGATGATTTCAACACTCAGAAGATAAATGGAAGAAATGTTCTTATCTTGAACCCCTAGATATTCTTTTCACCCACTAGAGTATCAGTCTATTTGAGGGACTCTAGTTTTTCATGGAAAAGACTTTTCTTAGTTTAATTTGTTTGCCAATTTCTGAAAAAATGCAAATTTCAATCCTACATCAATTTTGTAAGTACAGTAGAGCTTATACAAAAATCTTTATTTTAATGCATAACCCCTAGATCTCTTTGATGATTGACTTAATCACTGTATTTCTAAGAGTGTCTAAATTCTCAATTTTCTGAGCATCTCTTTATGCCTGTATTAGACCTGTAATTTTAGCTTGTATTAGACTTGTGATTTCAGCCTCCATTAGACCTGTATTATCAGCCAGTATTAGACTCGAAATGTCAGCCTGTATTGGACCTATAACGACATCTTGCATTAGACCTGTAATTTCGGCCTGTCTTAAACCTGTATTATCAGCCTGTATTAGACTTGAAATGTCAGCCTTTATTTGACCTTTAACTTCAGCCTCTATTAGACCTGTAATGTTACCTGTATTAGACCTGTTATGTCAGCCTGTATTATCAGCCTGTATTAGACCTGTAATGTCAGCCTGTATTAGACCTGTTATGTCAGCCTGTATTATCAGCCTGTATTAGACCTGTAATGTTGGCCTGTGTTGGACCTGTTTTGTCAGCCTTTATTAGACCTGTAATGTTACCTGTATTAGACCTGTTATGTCAGCCTGTATTATCAGCCTGTATTAGACCTGTAATGTCAGCCTGTATTATCAGCCTGTATTAGACCTGTAATGTTGGCCTGTATTAGACCTGTTTTGTCAGTCTTTATTAGACCTGTAATGTTACCTGTATTAGACCTGTTATGTCAGCCTGTATTATCAGCCTGTATTAGACCTGTAATGTTGACCTGTATTAGACCTGTTTTGTCAGCCTTTATTAGACCTGTAATGTTACCTGTATTAGACCTGTAATGTCAGCCTGTATTAGACCTGTAATGTCAGCCTTTATTAGACCTGTAATGTTACCTGTATTAGACCTGTAATGTCAGCCTGTATTAGACCAGACCTGTAATGTCAGCCTGTATTAGACCTGTAATGTCAGCCTGTATTAGACCTGTAATGTCAGTCTGTATTAGATCTGTAATGTCAGCCTGTATTAGAATGTAATGTCAGCTGCTAAAAATTTGTGATATGGTCTAAACTCTTTATTCTGGTATTAGACTTATAATATTTGCTGCTAATAATTTATGACAATATCTGAACATGTTGTCCTGTATTAGACCCCAGATGTTACCTGTTGTTAATTTGTGACATATCTTTTAAGATCCAATCTTAGTTACATATGATACGTCTTTCAGGAAAAATATCTTAGAAAAGGTATTATGAATGTTTTACATATTTTATAAATTGTGGAAGGAAAATAATTTCATAAATTTTTTTCTACATTTTTTATTACATTTTTAGCAACCTGCTTATAAATTAAAAAATAGTACAATTACCAAAAATTACAGAACTATTTATGGGATGGAAAAGTATAGTGGTCACTTTTGTGTTCATTTTTCAGCATCATCTAACAGTAATCCCAGTGTTTTGGCATCAAAGACCCCAGATATTTCATCTTTTCCTGTCCCACCTTCAAAACCAGACGTCAGTGATGTCATGGACACAGCTGTTCGTCTCCAGTGGCAACCAAACATGGATCCTGGAGCATCTCCATCGTTTGGGTATCAAGTGGAGTATTTTGGATATGGCGCTGACAGCGTGAGTAATCTCCTTTAATGCCAGTAATGCACTTCTGTAAGAAAATGGGTTCAAAATTCTAATCTATAAGAATATCTCAATACTTGTTGTTGTATTTAAATAGCAGAGAATACTTTTGAATGTTCATATTAAGGGTTGGAGGATAACTTTGAATGTTCATATTATGGGATGGAGGATAACTTGGAATGTTTGTATTATGGGCTAGAGAATTCTTTTGAATGCTCACCAGTTATTATGTACTTTTGAGAGAGTGACATACGTAAGGTGAAGTTGTTTGCATTTGAAACATGCTCATTGAAGAGAATATTGGCACACCTCTATGCAACTTTGATGTAATGTGGCTGACATTTCTTAGGGTATTGTACTTTTCGAAATTGTAAATGATCTTAGCACACTGCTAACTAAAATGACTGCTCCCTTGTGCTAAAACAATCAGCCTGAATTAGTCTGAAGTACACTATCCTTAGCAGCTATTTAAAATAGGGAAAACGAATTTTGCCAGACTAGACAATACCAGCTCCTGAAAGTGCAATGAATGCATTACAAAATATATAAAATGTAAAAAAAAGTTATCAGCTCTTTTTTTTTACAATTTTCCTCTGAAGTTCAGGAAGTGAAAATAACCAAGTGGAGCTAGCACTTTTTTGAAAGGTGCACATTGGAGTAACACCAAGCTGTATACTCTATAACCCATATTACACCCATCAATCATACACCAAAATAAAGGGAATTAAAGGTTCTTTGAACAATACCTAAGATATACAAGGTCTTTTTTAAATAGCCAGTATAACTAGTGAGGAAACCCAGGGGAATTCTTTTTCTTTAAAATTCTAACCCTATGCAAAATACAAAACTAGAGAGCGCCACCTATATTGTGGGCTGGAGGATAACTTCATTGTTCATATTATGGGGTGGAGATTATTTTTAAATGTTCGTATTATGGGCAGGAGGGTATCTTTGAATGTTCATATTATGGACTAGAGATTATCATTTCAAGCACTCTTCCCAGGGAAAAGTGAATTGCAACAAATACTCATCCCTGTCATTGTATTTTTCAGCTCAGTACACTGATCTTACCTATACTCGTACTAAAATCTGACAATAGGCATCATAGACGCCCAATACAGACCAGAAATTGTAATTGGTCAAAACCATGAATTCTGTGCTTGGAGTGAATGACGAAAGCGAGTTAAAACCTTTTTAACATGTCCTCTTAGATCAGACATGTTCAGCTATCTCCTGGGCATTGGTCGGATAAGCAATTTTTAATGCCACATTCTGTGAGTAAAATAAGCAGATAAAACCGGGTCACACATGCCTGCATTAGATAAATATATAACAAGTGACCATACTGCTAACTCAACACATTGCAGTTTTACATCTTGCCCTAAATTTCTCAATGGTTTTTGTATTTACAGTGGCACATTTTAGTATGTTTTATTGATACGAGGTCATGAGTCAGTAATCTGTGTATGTCACATACCACATTTTGGGTTTAACAATCAATGTTAAGGTCATGGGTCAAAATGGGATGTTTTACATTTCACTTTCCTTTCAGTTTATTGCTTTAGAGATGGTTAGAGAAACGGACAAAGTTTGATATACCTGAAAGTTTTTTTTGCACATCATGTTGTGGTCTATATTCAAGGTCAAGATCGCTTGGCCCATTAAGATAAATGGGTGAAATATGGTATACCTATATATTATCACTGGAATTTATGTTGTGGGCCATATCTTGAATTTTTTAAGTCATGGGTCAGTTTCAAGCCATATAATGTTTTGATTGTAAAATGTTTTTCAGAATTTTACTACAGTGCAATTTTCAAATTGACCATTTGCATTCCAGCTTATCAAAAGGCCAAGATTGAACAAATTAATCAAATAACTTAAAAATAAATAACTTAAAAATCAAATAACTTAAAAATCAAAAGAGTCTTAATGTGCCACTTTTATTTTCTTTTTTCTAGGGTTGGGTTGTGGTCAACACCCTTGTTCAGTCAGAAGATTATGTTGTATTTGGACTTCACCCAAATACCTCCTATATTTTTTTGGTTCGGGCGAGGAATTCCCATGGTGTAGGAGGACCCAGTGAAGTCTCGGACATCTTCAGGACATTAGGTAGGGCTTTTTCTCTCTCACTATATTGTAATGCTTAAAGGACATGTACTACATGTATGTGTAACAGTAACACTGTAGCAAGATGGCTGTTTCTGGTATTGCTTTGCGGTGGTTCTCTATACATTATCTATAACAGTAACACTGTAGCAAGATGGCTGTTTCTGGTATTGCTTTGCGGTGGTTCTCTATACATTATCTATAACAGTAACACTGTAGCAAGATGGCTGTTTCTGGTATTGCTTTGCGGTGGTTCTCTATACATTATCTATAACAGTAACACTGTAGCAAGCTGGCTGTTTCTGGTATTGCTTTGCGGTGGTTCTCTATACAGTATCAATAACAGTAACATTGGACCCAGAGTCCCTTATTCCAGGGTTAGAAGTGGACCTCAAAAACATTGAAAAACCTAAAATTTCATCTTGACCTTAGAAACCTGAAAAAAGGTTATTAAAAAAAAAATGAAGGAAACCTAAATAATTAAAAGTAAACCTAAAAAATTGAAAAAGAAAAGATGAACAGCTCTATGCCGACCCCACAAAAAATGTGTTTTCCACAGTTTTATATTAGGCTAGCTTAGTGGTCAAGAAAGCATGCAAATTATGCAAATTAAAGACATTCAGCTATTTTAATTATTTATTAATTTTCACTATAGCTTTATTTTCAGTGATTTTGAAACAAACTCAAAACATACTTTATGAAATTTTCAATAAATGTTATGCTTACCATGGAAATAATCTTGTAACTGTTTTTTTGTCTTGAATCTCAAAAAATTTGAAACCTTGAAAAATAAATTGAAAGATATTTTAAATTTTAAAATATAATTGCATTTCTAACTCATAATTCTGGTATTTTTGACAACATTTTGAGCTAGAATTAGGTTCTTTACCAAAATTCAGTCATGCTGGCTTAGTCTTCATTTAAAAAACTACTGTGATAGTTAATATTTGAAAATTTTGGGGTATAAATGTTAACATGCTTTTGGTGATAGATGTATAATCCCAAAATAATCGTACTTTTGATGGATTTCATCAGTTATCAAAAAAGTAAGCACCCACTTCACATTCATTCAGTCTGTAGTTCTCCAGACATTGTGTGAACTTTGTGTTATGATTTTCAAAAGGAGACTTGGGTTACTGCACAGTCTATCACTTTATCTACCTGTACATCTATCACTTGATCTACCTGTTCATTTGTTACTTTACCTACCTTCATGTCTATCACTTTACGTGTACATGTCATGTCATTTTATCTGCCTTTACATCTGTCACTTCATCTACCCATACATGTCATCTTATCTACTTGTACATCGGTCATTTTATCTACCTGTACATATATCACTTTCTTTACCTGTACATGTCACTTTATCTACATGCACATCTATCACTTTATCTACCCAGACATATATCAATTTATCTACCAATACATCTATCAGTTTATCTATCCATACATCTATCACTTTATCTAACTGCACATCTATCAGTATTTGCAGCTATCTCATTTCCCTAACAAAATTAAATAACATGCAGATATATTTGTGAAAATTATAAAATTGTACATGTGATATTTTCAGAACCCATAGGTGGCAAGCAGTTTTCTAAAGCAGGTCTCAACATGTCTGAGATTGAAAACCGACTGAAAAATGTGGTAATTGAATTAGAGGAAGCCAAGGTCATTAACTCAAGTGCTATAAGACTAAAATGGAAGGTAAATAAATCATAAACCATATTAAATTCATTCAAATGTATTTTCATAGAATGTTGATTCGTGTGTTGAAAAAGTACAGATTCATTACAAAGATACATAGGGTGTGTGTGTGTGTGTACATGCATGTGTTTGTTACAAAATGTTTACAAAATTTTTTAGTTAAAATGTCCCATGAGATGACTTAAGGAAGCCTATAATCTGATTCTGCAAGATTGATTTTCTGCTAATTCTAGAGAGACTGACAGCAGAGGTGCCATAGACTTGCATATATAGAGTGTGAATGCCTTGAATGTTTGGGCTGTGATATGTCAGATCAGTTTCAGATCTTGGATAATAAAGAATCATATCTTGCCGCATATTTAAACAGGCTGTGTCTTGAAACTGATGGTCTTTTAGCACAGTTTGGTCTGTATTTTGACAGTTTGAACTGTATTTTGACAGTTGGGACTGTATTTTGGCAGTTGGGACTGTATTTTGACAGTTGGACTGTTTTTGGCAGTAAGGACCATTGTTTTCTGTTATGTTGATAATTTATAGTAGATGTTATTAGCAGATTTAAAGAAAAAATACATCTGGATCAGATGTCAAATTGCATGTTCCTCTTCTTCAGCTTTAGTAGTTGATCACATGATTGCCTTCACTGAAATGTAATTTATTGATTCTTAGATTGAGAATCATCATAGTGTCGTTGATGGATATTATATCCGCTACCGGCATGTCGTCAATATTCAACTGAAGAAGTACGGTCAGTCCAGAGTGAAAAGAGTTCCTTTTGGACCAACGTTTTACATAATCACAGGACTTGGAAGTTACGAGTGGTACGAGATTTGCATCATAGCAACCAGTGGCACCAAGCAGACACGATGTAGTGGATTTATGACTGTTGTCACAGGGGAATCTGGTAGGTACACTGTAGGAAATCTCTCTAAAAGTCACCCATGGAAAGGAAGAAACTTGGGCATATAAGGGAGGTGAATGCTTGAAGGAGGTCAAATGTTTAAAAAAAAAATGGTAATTGAAAATTTGTGTGTAGCTGGATATTGGATGTGGTTGCTAAAGGGAGGTGATCATAGTGGTGGTGGCTGTACCATGAATGTGGTATGGTCGTATAGTACAATTGTTTGTATCTGGCTGTTTTTTTCTTGAGATCAGTTTGAAGGTATGTGTTACAAGATGAATCCATTTCAGTATTTTTTTATGTGCCATCAGAATTTTGAAAAGTAATAGTTTACTTTGTTTTACATAGTGAAAGGTATCATATTTATTATAATAATCACATATAATAATTGCATGCCCGATTTTTTGTTGGAAACATAAAGTTCATTTCTTATTACAACTGCCATAGCATCTTTTTATGTAACATGCATGAAAAAAATTAATTTTACA
The DNA here is from genome assembly GCA_016617855.1 of Megalonaias nervosa. NCBI lineage: Eukaryota > Metazoa > Mollusca > Bivalvia > Unionida > Unionidae > Megalonaias > Megalonaias nervosa. The sequence continues at coordinate 86,127 of JAECUM010000208.1, read as the reverse complement.
AAAAGGTTTTTTTCTTTTCGGAGGCCCCTCTTTACAGAATAGCATAGATTTAAAAAATGTGTGTATTGAAGAAATTAAGGTATACAGATTTTAAGTGTGTACTGAAGAAATTAGAGATACTCTGCAGTCAATATTTATGCTTTACCATTAATGTTTTACCCATATTGTGTCCATATGTCCAGTTTGAGTTTTGCATTTAGGTATTTTTAGGTACTGGACATTCATTCATGTCCCATGAACACATATTTAGTACGTCATAAACTGTTAGAACTTAACTAGAGAAGATTGACTTGGAAGATTGTTGATTCCCTTTCCAGGAGAGATATATCTGTAATTGAAATTCTTTTGTTTGAGATTAGGAATAATGTTGGCACTTGCCATCCAAAGATCAAGTCCTTTATAACTATGCTTTTTTATTGTTTTTCAGCCCCATCTGGTGTTCCTCTGGATATTGCGGTACAAAGAGAGAGTGACTCAAGGATTATGGTTCGCTGGTCTCCACCTGAATTTCATGAACAGAATGGCAAAATAATTGCTTACCAGGTGAAAACTTTTGTTCCAGTTTTTTTGTGAGATAAAATGCAGCATTGTTAATCACAAACTGATTGCATTAATAAATGTAAGCAAATCCATATGTCATGAAATGTCAGTGAATTATTCTTGTCTTAATCTTTTCTCTTTGTCTTAATCCTTTTATTGATGTCTTAATCCACATGCCATGTCACGAAATGTCTGTCAGTTATTGATGGCTTAATTGATATGTCATGTCTTGAAATGTCAGTGAATAATTGATAGCTTAATCGATATGTCATGTCATGATATGTCAATGAATTATTGATGGCTTAATCGATATGTCGTGTCATGAAATATCAGTGAGAATTATTGATGGTTGAATCCACATATTATGTCATGAAATGTCAGTGAAAATTGTTGATGGCTTCTTATAATATCTAGTTAGTCCTGAATGAAAATGGTGGTGATGAGACATTCAATCTGGCCACCAATGTCCATCTTGAAATTCTTGTTATCACTTCTCCCGAATCAATGATCTCATGAGCATGGGGTTTTCACTGAAAGATTTTTTAGGAAGTTGGTCACAATGGCCATCTTGAAAAACTTGTTAAGATTACTTTCCCCTAGATGGTTGGTCATATTGATATTGTGCTTTTTACCAATAGACTTCTTATGATGTCAGTTTGGTCCTAAATTGAAATGGTACCAACTTGGTGTCTGATAGTACCACCATGGCAACAATCTTAAACATCTTGTTATTGTTACTTATCCAAAAACAGAAATTCATCTTGACATGCCGTTTCCACCAGAAGACTTCTTATGACATCCTATTGGTGCTAAATGAAAATGGTGCCAAGTTGATATTGAATATTTTTTGTACCACAGCATCAGAAAATCTTACTATTACTAAAGAATATCTGAGATGGTTTCAGCACTCCACAATTAAAATGAAGATATGTTATTGTCTTGAATTCTGGGAAATTCTTTTCAGTCAGCTGAGTGTCAGTCCCTTCAAGGGACTCTTGTTCCTTATAAAATCTCTGTGTGAGTGTACTTAAATTCTTGTGTATGTTTATTGATGTAAAATCACTGAGTGTAATTCCATGCTTGTGAGTGTTTATGGATGTAAAATTACTGTTTGCATGTACTTCCATGCTTGTGGGTTTATTCATTATAAAACCTTCATGTGAATGTACTTCCATGCTTGTGTGTTTATTCATTATGAAATCTGTGAGTGTACTTCCATGTTTGTGTGTTTATTCATTATGAAATCTGTGAGTGTACTTCCATGCTTGTGGATTTATTCATTATGAAATCAGTGAGTGTACTTCCATGCTTGTGTGTTTATTCATTATGAAATCTGTGAATGTACTTCCATGCTTGTGTGTTTATTCATTATGAAATCTGTGAGTGTACTTCCATGCTTGTGTGTTTATTCATTATGAAACCTTCATGTGAGTATACTCCCATGCTTGCGTGTTTATTCATTATAAAACCTTCATGTGAATGTACTTCCATGCTTGTGGGTTTATTCATTATGAAATCTGTGAATGTACTTCCATGCTTGTGTGTTTATTCATTATGAAATCAGTGAGTGTACTTCCACACTTGTGTGTTTATTCATTATGAAATCTGTGAGTGTACTTCCATGTTTGTGGATTTATTCATTATGAAATCAGTGAGTGTACTTCCATGCTTGTGTGTTTATTCATTATGAAATCTGTGAATGTACTTCCATGCTTGTGTGTTTATTCATTATGAAATCTGTGAGTGTACTTCCATGCTTGTGTGTGTTTATTCATTATGAAATCAGTGAGTGTACTTCCATGCTTGTGTGTGTTTATTCATTATGAAATCATTATTTGTGTACTTACATGCTTGTGTGAGTTTATTTATTATAAAACCTCAATGTGAGTGTACTTACATGCTTATACTTGTGTTGTAATTGGTATAAAATCTATATACGAGTTTACTTCCATGCTTGTGTGTTTATTCTTTGACATGTTAAATTAGTTTGATATGTTTTGATTTGCTGCTGAAGACAAAAGCATTTACATGTACTTATGACAAAAACTAGTATTTTTGTATTAAAAGTTTCTTATTTACTTTATTTCCTTTTTACAGATAAAATGCATAAGTGAAGATGGTATGCACAACTGCAGCAAATCAACAAATGGTAGTGTGAATAGTGTGATAATCAGCAACTTGCTGTCTGGTGTCAATTATCACATCCAGGTGGCAGCACAAACAAAGTATGGACTTGGAGACTGGAGCCAAGCTGTTGTCGCTAGTAAGTGTAATATCATTTATTTTAAATTTGCATAACTTTGAATTTCACCATAGTTTATACACAAAATTTATATTTGGATAGCTTCTATTTCACCATAGTTTATACACAAAATTTATATTTGGATAGCTTCTATTTCATCATAGTTTATACACAAAATTTGTATCTGGATAGCTTTGAATTTCACCATAGTTTATACAGAAAATTTGTAGTTGGATAGCTTCATTTTCACCATATAGCTTCATTTTCACCATAGTTTATATGAAGATTTATATTTTCTTAGCTTGAATTTCACCAGCGTTTATATAGAAAATTTATATTTGGATAGCTTTGAATTTCACCATAGTTTATACAGAAAATGTGGATTTGGATAGCTTCAGTTTCACCACAGTTTATATGGAAAACTTATATTTGGATAGCTTTTAATTTCACCACAGTTTATACAGAAAATTTGTATTTGGATAGCTTTGAATTTCACCATAGTTTATACACAAAAAAATTAACACAAGTATGGGCTAAGGTTAAAGGAATCAATTGTATGTGCACATGTTTTTTGAATTACAAAATGCAGCATATCAGAATTCTAAGGAGCTCTGTTCTTTTATTAGCTGCTTCATTCAACACTATCACTGCTTGAAAATTATATAATTCAAACAAACCCATGAGTTTAATGTGGTAAACTGTTGATAAATAAAATAAAGCAATGGTTTTTATGATCTCTCTGAATATCAGATAAATGTTCTCAAGACGTCCACCAAGAATTGTTGCCTTGTATCAGCCAATTTTTGAAAACTATGGTTGGTATCAAAAAGGGGAGTTGGGGTTGATTAAGGATTTGCTATGCTAGATGTATCTACACATATACTCTGTGGGTTCTTCATTGCTGTTCTGTTCATATTTGATGGTCCAGCTTGCAGTTTTAGGATGACAGACTATGGATAGGTGGCTAAAATTATGGACAGAACTTGTCAAACAACTGACATATAACAGAGTAAATGGGTGTGTACCCAACTCCTTATATTTTCCTGATGATCATGGACATGGGACTGCATTCCTCCATTTACCAGCCATTCATGGGGTGGAGCAAATCAGACTATAAAAATGAGGTAGATGGCCAAATGCTGGAACAGGTTAGGATGTGTAAAGGAGGTACCTGGCACAACCAATCAGGTTGTATGAAGGAGGTACCTGGCACAACCAATCAGGCTGTATAAAGGAGGTACCTGGCACAACCAGTCAGACTGTATGAAGAAGATAACTGGCACAACCAGTCAGGCTGTATGAAGGAGGTACCTGGCACAACCAATCAGGTTGTATAAAGGAGGTACCTGGCACAACCAATCAGGTTGTATGAAGGAGGTACCTATACATAGTTTTTGTGTAAGTAGTGTATATCGTCAGTTTTTCAGATATGTTTGGAGATGAGGATTTTGTCTTCCCTGAACATATCCATCCATTTATTTTGATAAGTGATAAGTGAAATTTTAACTGTATGGTCATTTCAAGTGAACTATAAATCACTCTTATAAGATTCTGTGTCAATCAGTATGTAATATTATGCAAATATCTGTGTAGCATGTACATATAGACTGATTTGGCACAAATTTACCACAGGCTCTGAGCAGTTGGATCTTCTACAAAAATCCTGGTTTATTGGAACTTTAATTGGGGCAGCAGGGGGCACCTTGTGGATTGCTCTATGCATTTTTACCATCATCCTCTGTCGCAAGCGAAAGAATAGAAAGAAATTTAAGGAGCAGTGGTTTTCCACAGGAGGTACAATAACTGCTTATAAATTTCCTGCTTGTCATTTGGAGTTGATCTCATGCTCTTCAATCTTGACCTTCTTGTACTGTACATACCTTTTGCCATCATCTTTATCTTCCTCTGTTTTTAAACATATCAGTTTATTTTCCTCTTTATTAGTGTTTCTGTATGTATGTCTCCCAGCAAGATGTAATTCTCTCCAATTCATTCTATTTAATTTCTGCATTGTCAGAAGAAAAATAATTTTTTATAATATGAAACTCTAAATATCAGTAATGTAAAATTTGTTAAGAAAATTACAAAATATTTTCAGTTCAGATAAAAAAAGAAAGTACATATACTTCACAAAATCTATACTGCTACATTTGTATTGTTTTGTTCTTGCAGCAACAGGATCTGAGCAGAAGCAGGGAGAAAGGTAAAGTGTTGAAGTACCAGACTTAGACCGTTTACATTCTGTATTTGACAAGAGTCCTGAATGAGAACAGTTTGGAAGTTCATTCATTCCTAAAATACTGAAAAAGCACTTTGCATTTCTTTGTTTAAAACAAATCCAGGCACATACTATATTATTGGTTTTTGTTCATGAGAATACTTTTGGATCCTTAGTCATTCATTGTATAAAAGAGTGCTTCTGAAATTTCCATAATGGCAGCACTGACATAAAACTTTGTACCAGATGAGTGAAATAAAGCCGACTTGGGCCATTTTGTATGCTCACAATTAGGACTGACATAAAATTATGTACCAATGAGTGAAATAAAGCCCACTTGGGCCATTTTGTATGCTCACAATTAGGACTGACATAAAATTATGTACCAATGAGTGAAATAAAGCCCTTATGGGCCTTATGTATATTGTCATAAGGACTGACATAAAACTCTGTACCTGATGAGTGAAATAAAGCCCACTTGGGCCTTATGTATGTATTCCATAAGGACTGACATAAAACTGTACCAGATGAGTGAAATAAAGCCCTTTTGGGCCTTATGTATATATGTATGTTTGCCATAAGGACTGATATAAAACTTGGTATGAAATGAGTTAAATAAAGCCCACTTGGGCTTATGTATGTATGCAATAGGACTGATATTAAAGTTGGTATGAAATTAGTTAAATAAAGCCCACTTGGGCATTATATATGTATGCCTAATGGATTGACATCAAACTTTGTAACAGATGAGTGAAATGAAACCCACTTGGGCTTTTTGTATGTATGCCACAAGGTGGAGCATTATTATGATATGATTTTGTCCGCCTGTAAAATTATTTCTGCACAGTAACTTGTCCACCATCAACAGTTACCCAAATTTGTGGATGGCTTGCACTGGCATAAGGGATCAAAAGGTTAAAGGTCAAGGTCACTGAAAAATGGTTTCTTAAATATAACTAGTTTTCCACCATCTGCTGTTATCAGGCTTTGTGGATGGCTTGCACTTGAATAAGGAAGTAGTCTAATTGATTTTGGGGTCAAAAGGTTGAAGGACCAGGTTAATGTGAAATAAAGAAAAAAATAGTTATTCACAATAACAATACTCTACATAAAAGACCTTAGCTTGATTTTGTGGCTGGCATACACGTGGGAATAAAGAGAAACTGGTGAATGTTGATTTGAAAGGCCATGGTCACCAGGACTGAAAGAAGTAAAAGTGTTTTGTGCACACAAATTTTAGTTTCCAGTATTGAAGACTGTTAAATACAGGACAGGCACATAATGTGCCATATGTTTTAACAAAGGTAATACATATGGATTTATTTTTGTGTAAGGCAGGGCTGTTTTTAGTCCAGTACTATAATGAGATTAAAATAGGATTTTGTAATAATACATAATAGAGTAATTTTACAAATGTATTGATAAATTATTTTATTCTTTTGTAGAAATGGAAATGCTTTACGCAATATGTATGGTTTCAAAGATGCGAGTTCTAGATCTGCCACAGTAAATAAAGGTACTTAATTCCTGCAAAATAATTGGATGCTGTTCATTTGTATAGAATGTTTTTGGTGTAGTTTTATATTTTGTTTTCTGTTCTCAACATTTCAGATTCTTGCCTGAATTTTTGACACTGTAATTTAGGCATTCAGTTTTACTTTTTTTATATGTCTTTCTACAACTGATTCTCAAAGCATTGCATCTCTCCCTCAATTTAATCTGCCCTGATTACTCGTGAACCCCCTTGTGGCACAGAGGCAGGCTATGGTCCCCATTTTATTTTATAGAAAAAGGAGCCAAATAGACTGGAATATACCCTACATTTATTCATTCACATTCTGTGAATACTGCAGTAAGTGGTCGTTGACAGCTGTTGTGTGTGAGTTCTATTAATGCTTCGGTGCATATTGAGCAAAGTGACCAAATTGTCAGCCAATCAAAACACATCAAATAAAACAAATCCAGTATGTTTATTTAGGAGTGTTTTAAATGACACAGTTTTTTGGTAGTTACTCAGATACTCATCATCATTTGGTGGTTACTCAGATACTCGTCATCATTTGATTTTAATACACACTGAGTCGATTCAGTGAAATTAATGAAAGGCATTTTACCGACTTAAGTCCATTCCTTTATCAACAGATTAAATAACAGTAATGAGTCTTACATTTTTTTGTAATTGATTATAGAGAGGATGAATTTTAACATGCAATATCGGATCTGAATCGAAACAGTTATGGCTCAACACCATAGAAGTGGTATGTATTTGCATTTAAAGAACAAAGTGTATGCCATCATAAATACATAATTGAAGAAGATGTCAGATGAGGTGATCTTTTTGATCTGGATAAAATGAGTTTGCGAAATTATTTTCATCATAAGAACAAATCAGAGAAGGAAAATTTGCATAAAAATGGAGGAATAAAACATAAGGCTGACACAGACTCTGAAGTAACTATTTCTCTAAAGAGAAATAAGCTGAGAAATTGGCCTGACTCTCTGGCAGCAAAAAATGTCAAATATGGCACAACTAAAATGCAGATAAATTTTCATCAACATCAGGTTGTTAATAATCCATGGCTTGAATTCATTTATTCAGAAGAACGGATGTTGAACAATTATTGCAATGAGTATCCCAAACTGGCATGGGTTGGAAATTCAACCGGTGTATTTGTCAATTCAGGATTTAGTCGTCCAAGTCTCCTGACAGTTTTGGACCTCATAAAGTCTGTAGTATAAGAATGACCAAGAACATGCAGAAAATCCCTTTGGAAAGGCTGTTTATAACTAAATGAGAATAAAATCGTAAAAATATGAGAGATTTCTTTAACACGGTCTACACCCTAGTCCTAGCTAGAACACATTTTGTGTTCTTCAGGAGATGAATGGTGGTAATGAAAAGAACACACTCAGGGCAAGAAACTCTGTTCTGTCAGTTGATGAAGCCTTGAGAGAAGAAGCTAAGGAAGGTGTGAATTCCAGTAAATTACCTTCCATTCTTGCTGTTGGATTGCTAACCTGTTGGAGCATGAATAGTGTACCATGACAATAAACCCCACAAATACAGAAATGAAGAAATAAATATGTCATGCATTATTTTGTTTTTAATTTGGATTAAAATGCATTTATCTCGGTGAATGAAGGCAAGAGATCAAAATTTTGAGACAAGTGAAAATGAAGGTTAGACAAATTAAATTTCTGATCAGCTCAGGGAAACAACTCCAACTTTACTGATGCATGAATTTGTGAGTACTGCATGTCAACTTGATTTATACTCAGTCTCTCATCTGTTACTGACTTCTTTATATCCATAAATTGAAGAATAATTATTCAGGACAGTGAAGATTATAATACCTGTGTATCATTGAAAGTTGTTATAACCTCGTACCATTTTCCCTAAATTTGATTTTCCCATGCTGTCTTCCAACCTTGCTTGTGGTTGATGTTAATGGATGCTGTCACAAGCAGGTTATCAATGAGAGGTGGACATATGGCAAAATTTGCTATTTTTTAAATGACATGTGAATGAACTCAATTATTTAATTAGGCTTGGATTTAGATTTTTAGATGCATTTTAAAAAGTTATACACCAAAAGGCAAAAGATAATAATTACTTTTTAGTTTAAGCAATATTAATTATAATATTTTGATTTCATTTATCAGATTCTGCCAACTTTACATTCACACATTTACCATGAGAAGTAATTTTATTGTAAAGATGCAGTTGGATACTGAGATTTTCCTGTAAAAATAGAGTTGGATACTGAAATTTCTTGAATGTATTGAATCCATCACTAGGGTAAGGAACTTTGACCTTGTCTCATGTCAGTGATCACATTTCAGTGAACTTTTACCTCTTTTCAACAGAAGAAGGTCTTCCCCCAGAGCTAGCAATGCTGCTTCAAGGGAAGAAGGAGGAAGAAGGCCTGGAGGAAGATATTTACACCACTGCCAGGGATCCACCAGAGTTAAGGACCTTTAACCAGAAATCAAGTCCTGTAACTCCCTATGCAACTACAACCCTACTGCAAGCTCAAGCCAAAGAACGGGCACAGGCACAGAGCAAGCAGGTACATAAATAATCTGATTAGTTCCTCAGTTGAACAAGGTAGAGTGTGGCAAATAAAGAAAAAATGTTAATGACAAGCAATTGTGAGCGAGATAAAAGCGGCATTGTGAAGTCCTACTCTTGCCATATGAAAGGAAAACAAAATATTTTCATTCTGTCACCATTACTTTATGTATTCTGTAAAGTTCTGATTGATATTTGCAGAAAGCACAGATAATAAAAAATGGGGAGAAACTTGCCTGCTAATTATAATGACTGCACTACTGCTTATGCCATACTTTGTGGTCATAAACTTGGTAAAAGAAAAAGCAAAAATCAACAAGTTTTGTAAAATTTGACATACAAATTTAGTTATCAGTGTTATAAATAAAAATGTGAGAGGAACTTACAGTATCATGAAGTGAATCCAAAATAATCCTGATAAGTTCTACGAAAGTCCAAAAGAATGAAGTGTTCATTATAAATTTAAAAACCAGAAATGTACTGGTCATTCAAGAATTGTGATGTCAAAATGACATTGTCCATAACTCATTTGATTAATTCACAACAGTTCCAGAATAATATTATAGTCGAAGAAATGAACGCTTTCAATTTCCACTGAACAGTCCAAATAAATGTTTTTCCTCTCGAATAATATCTAAGTACAACATAAAATACATTACAGTCTTGCAACAGGAACACAAGAAATGAGAATGACTCCAAATATGAATGAATCTGATTGCTCAGTTCTCTCCTTACATACACCTTCTATTACGATTATATTTCACAGCATACCCCATATGACAGATCTTACTACTCAGTTTATCTTGAACTTGCCTATTCATGTGACCCAGCCCAACCAGTGGGAAGTTGTTGAATTCTAGAACTATCTGAACCCCATCAGCCAATGAGAAATTAATCCAAAGGTGCCATGAAGTCTTATTATTAAGATTATTATTAGTAATTGGCAACACATACATCTATTTATAGACCCTATGTTATTTTACTCTCAACAGACACAGGTCATGTAGTCAAAATCTAACTTAAGATATTCTGTACAATTTACAGCCATAACTAAAAATTTAAAAAATTTGATAAGAATCATGTACCTAATGTTCAGAAAATATAGGTATACATAAAAATAATTTGTGACAGTATTTCAATCTGTGGCAGAAAAGCTGCCAAATAACTATTGTTTTTGCTTTTCCATACTTCAGCAAAAGTTATAAATAGCAAAAATTACATACTTTGTTTGTTTCATAATGAAAACAATGAAATGGCATTGGCATCAGCTTTCCAAACACAATGAAATGGCATTGGCATCAGCTCTCCAAAATAGCATTCAGCATCCAATTTTCTAAATGGCAGTGGTGAATCTGCTTTTCAAGATAGCATATTTTTTTTCTCATCATCGGTGCTGTACAGTCTTTCTTTTAATTGGTGATAAAATGTTCTTTTTAATAAATTGTGCAAGTTTTTTTCATGTGATATTTTACAAGTTTCTGAATGTTGCTGTGTTAAGTAAGTCTGGCATGTTTAAAATTGTCTAAATATTTATTTATTGTTACACTTTGTAACTTGTTTTATTACAAAGCCTTGTTGGCATATTCTGGCATTGTTCCTTTATTTTACATCATTACATTACTACATTTTTCCCCCTGTGCTTGCAGGGATCAGATAATTCATTTCGACCAATCAACCCGGGATACACTCCACACAGTAGTGGATCAAATGACTCCAATACAGACCGATCCAACACAGGTATAAAAAAAATTGTAAACAGGTGTCATTTTTCTGATGTCATTAAGATTAGTGATGTTACAGTGATATGTGTAGGTTTTTAAAGTTGCATATTTTCTGTGTCTGTACCTGTATTTAGTTGAAAGTCACGTGTTTTGTATGTGTACGTATATTTAACTGAAGGTCATATGTGTTCACTATGTGTACATATGTTTAACTGAAGGTAACATGTGTTCAGTATGTTTACATCTATTTAACTGAAGGTCACATGTTCAGTATGTGTACATATATTTAACTGAAGGTCGTGTGTTCAGTATGTGTACATATATTTAACTGAAGGTCACATGTTCAGTATGTGTACATATATTTAGCTGAAGGTCATGTGTTTATTATGTGTACGTATATTTAATTGAAGGTCACATGCATTCAGTATGCATACATATATTTAACTGAAGGTCACATGTTCAGTATGTATACATATGTTGAACTTAAAGTCACATATTATTTGTACAAGTTCCTGTATTCAACTTGGCAAGACATGATTCGGTATGTCTGTAGTCTGTGCAGAGATGTTGGCAAGACATGATTCAGTACGTCTGTAGTTTGTACTGAGACATTGGCAAGACATGATTCGGTATAGTCTGTACTGAGACATCAACAAGACATTATTCAGTTTGTCTATAGTCAGCACTGAAGCATTGGCGAGACATGATTTGGTATGTCTATAGTCAGTACTGAAACATCAGCAAGACATTCGGCATGTCTATAGTCTGTACTGAAACATTGGCAAGACATGATTCGGTATGTCTATAGTCTGTACTGAAGCATCGGCAAGACATGATTCAGTATGTCTATAGTCTGCACTGAAGCATCGGCAAGACATGATTCTGTATGTCTGTAGTTTGTACTGAAACATCGGCAAGACATTCGGTAGGTCTATATTCTGTACTTAGACATTGGCAAGACACGATTCTGTGTATCTATAGTCTGTACTGAAACATCTGTAAGACATGATTCAGTATGTCTATAGTCTGTACTTAGACATCAGTAAGAAGTGATTCGGTATGTCTATAGTCTGTACTGAAACATCTGTAAGACATGATTCGGTATGTCTATAGTCTGTACTTAAACATCAGTAAGACATGATTCGATATGTCTATAGTCTGTAATTGGACATCGGTATGACATGATTCAGTATGTCCATAGTTGGTACTTAGACATCAGTAAGACGTGATTCAATATATCTATAATCTGTACTGAAACATCGGTAAGACACAATTCGACATGTCTATAGTCTATACTAAGACCGGTCAGAAATGATTCAGCATGTTTATAGTCTGTACTTAGACATCAGTAAGACATGATTCAGTATGTCTATAGTCTGTACCAAGACATCGGCAAGACATGATTCAGTATGTCTATAGTCTGTACTAAGACATTGATAAGACATATTCAATATGTCCTTAGTCTGTGCTGAGACATGTACTCCCTCTTTCCAGTCCTTTTTCTCCAGGTCTTTGTTTATGCTGCACCACAAACCATGTCTTTTTTATGCTGTACCACCCCAGGTCTTTTTTATGCTGCACCACCCCAGGTCTTTTGTATGCCTCACTGCAACCCAGGCCTTTTTTATGCCTTGTTACAACCCAGACACTTGGAGGCTCTTGTTAAGAAGGTTGAAAGTTTAATATAAATTTCTTTTTAACCAAAAGAACTAGCAGAGCGAGAAAAGTACTAGTCTACTAAATCTTCACTAGTCCATCCCACAAAATGCTGACTGGTGACAACTGTAAATCTTCACTAGTCCATCCCACAAAATGTTGACTGGTGACAACTGTAAATCTTCACTAGTCCATCCCACAAAATGCTGACTGGTGACAACTGTAAATCTTCACTAGTCCATCCCACAAAATGCTGACTGGTGACATAGGCATTGGACTAGTGAATGTATGAAAAGTATTTGTCCGGGAACAGATTTACCAAACTTGGGCTATTAGTCAAGAGGAAATTTACTACTCTTGGTCTATTAGTCCAAGAGGAAATTTACTAGCCATTGTCTGTTAGTTCTAGAGGAAATTTACTATCTTGGTCTATTGGACCACAGCTGATTTTGAGCTTGGTTAAGTATCTTTAAAAATGGTGGGATACTTCCTTGGAACTATTGCAGAGAATATTTCTTGCATCATTTGGTATGAAAGCTTCATTTGTTCTTTTCAAACTAGAGTGAAAGGTAAACTGGTTTAATTGAAACTAGAGTGAAAGGTAAAATAGTTTAATTCAAACTTGAGTGAAAGATAAAATGGTTTAATTCATACTAGAGTGGAAGTTAAAAGGGTTAATTTAATACACATAATCAATAGTAGCAGTTGTGAACTCTGACAAATTACAAAGTGACTTTACGATGCTGGTATATACTTGTTTGGAAACAACAGTATTTATATCAAAGACATCAAGATTAAGATTTCAAAGACTTTATCTCTACTGGTCATAGATCTCATAAGCTTATGGTATTGTCCATCATCTGTGCATCCATTGGCTAATGTTTGTTATCTCCACCACAATCAAGATTGCTTTGAAACTTGACACATTTCCTGGTCTAGTAGGTCCTAAATAAAAATGGTGTGGTTCAGACATTAATATTGTGGCCAGCTTGGAAATCTTAACCTTACTCCTAAATGGATGGTCATACCAGTGGGAGGTTTTCACTGAAAAATTCCTGTGATGTCTAGTTGTTCATAAATCAAAATGGTACCAATTGGAGGTCTAATCTGACACCACAGCAGCCATCTTGAAAATATTGTTATTGTTACTCTTCTTGAATGGATTGTGATGTCAACATTGGTTGTCACTAAGACTTCATGATTTCTAGCTGGTCTGAAGTAAAAATTGTGCCAATCTAACATACAGTATGGTCACCATGGCATCCGTCTTAAAAATCTTGTCACAACTCTACTTGAACAGAAATTCATTTTAATATGACATTTTCCCCATAAGCCTTCTCTAGTTGGTCTTAAGTGAAAATGGTGTTGAACTGACATCCAATATGGCTGCCACAATAGCCATCTTGAAAATATTGCTATTGGGTTTGGGTTAGGGTAGAAAGTCTTATATTGAAAATATTGTTATCTCTGCTCCTCCAGAAAACTGGCTTTATCAACATGGAAGTTTTAACCAGTAGACTTATTATGATACCTAGATGGTCCTACATGAAAATGGTGCCAGTCGTACATCTAGTACTGGAAGTTTTAACCAGTAGACTTCTTACGAGAGCTAGTTGGTCCTAAATGAAAATGGTCATACATCCACTACTGGAAGTTTCAACCAGTAGACTTCTTATGATATCTAGTTGGTCCTACATGAAAATGGTGCCATGTCATACATCCAGTATGTCTGCCATGATGACTATCTTACAAAATCTTGTCACAACTCCCTCTGAACGGATGATCATTATGACTTAGGGTTTTCACTGAAAGGCTTCTAATGATGTCTGCATTATCCTAAATGAAAACGGCGCCAATCTGGCATTCAGTATTTTATGACAGCAGTTGAAAATATTGTTTTCACTGAAGAATATATGTAGACATGGTTTCCAGTCCAGACAGTTAAATGGAAGTCTTGTCGTGAATTCCTGGAAATTCTTTATGCCCAATAGAGTCAGTTCGTTTTGAAGGACTCCTATGTTGTATCTACATTGTAATTTTTTCTACATTACACACACACAGTGATTAATTGTGTAACTCCATAAATAAAAACTAAGGTTGATTGTGCTCCACCACCACCCAATGTTTTGTTGGAAATTACACTTTTTATCCAGGTTTTTTGAACATTAAAAAGATAATTACTTTTTGCTGCCTGCAAACATGGAGTAAAGATCATAAATGTCTGAATGTCAACTTTGAAATTAAAATCAATAAAAAATGATAATTTCAGTAGATATCTCTTTTTAGAGTTGCAGTTGTTTTGCCATTTTGATTGCAACTTTTTGTCTCTGTCAGACACAAAATGTAAAGTTGTTTTTTAAATAGAATGTTAAGTTCTTGCAATCTCTCTTTATCTACCACCTTATAGATGGAACATTTGTTGATATTTAAGAGGGGTTTCTCTGTGTGTAATAATAGGTTGATATTTAAGAGGTGTTTCTATGTGTGATAATAGGTTGATATTTAAGAGGGGTTTCTGTGCGTGTAATAATAGGTTGATATTTAAGAGGGGTTTCTATGTGTGTAATAATAGGTTGATATTTAAGAGGGGTTTCTATGTGTGTAATAATAGGTTGATATTTAAGAGGTGTTTCTATGTGTGTAATAAATAGGTTGATATTTAAGAGGGGTTTCTATGTGTGTAATAATAGGTTGATTTTTAAGAGGGGTTTCTATGGGTGTAATAAAAGGTTTGATATTTAAGAGGGGTTTCTATCTGTGTAATAATTTGTTGATTTTTAAGAGGGGTTTCTACGTGTGTAATAACTGGTTGATTTTTAAGAGGGGTTTCTATATATGTAATCAAAGGTTGATATTTAAGAGGGTTTCTGTGTGTGTAATAATAGGTTGATATTTAAAAGGGGTTTCTATGGGCTGTTGTTTTCACATTTTATGAAATGTAGATAGACATTAAATTCTATTTTTCTTGGTCTTTGAGATAAAGTCTGCCACTGACTTTGTAATGTAAACATTTTAACTCCTGGCACAACACATGGAGAAAAAGAGGTACTCAGTATTTATCTCGCACAGTACATACCTCATTTGGAGGTGTGTGTCACTGGTCATTGTCCCATAGTGCTGTGACATCATCACAGAGTGCATGATCAATACTAAAGTGAGATCATCACAGGAGTGCATGATCAATACTAAAGTGAGATCATCACAGGAGTGCATGACTATCAGTACTAAAGTGAAACTCTTGCTGTACCATTTTAGCAGAATACAATCAGAGTAGCACGCCAATTTTTTTGGCATATTAAAATAAATGTGTTGTGAAAAGAGGTATCAGTATCAAGAGATATATAGCTCTTTTTCAAGTTGCAGTTTTGACCTAATCTCTTAGTGACATTGTTCTCACAGATCATTTAAAATCACAAAACTGAAAGCAATTACTTTGTTTGGGTAGCTTTTTGTGGGGATATCTGAATTTTATTGGCACTATATAACCACTAGTTTGCAGATGTGCTGTTAAACCCTATGGATTCATGTATGCTTTAGGGGTGACATTTTCTCATTTTCCTTGATAGTAAAAAGATATTTTCCTGCTGCTTCATCATAAAACTTTTTGACCAATCAAAAGGCTGCAATTCTCAATTTCTGACCAAATAGGAGGCTTCATTTGTCAATTTTTACTTTGATTTCAAAGTATGGAGTAACATTTATTACTAGAATTGTTTAGTAAAGTTTGATGATGAAGTAGATTGGCATACTTTTTTGATTTTAATTTAGTTTGATTTACTGTTAAAAAACCTTATTATTCATTTGCAGATGAAAATGGATTTTTAATCAAACAGAACATGAAACCCAATAGAGGCTATGTGTTCCAGACTCAAACAGTAAATTTGTCTGATGTTTTGCCTCCCCCACCGGATCACCTTCCAAATGAGGAGCACAGTAGATCAGAAGATCAACCACAATACTCAGAACTTCCAGATGGCTGTCGTCCAGGATTCAGTAGGGGACACCAGATGGTGCCACATTGCATGTCACATGCCCCCAGTAATTGCCAAATACCTCATACACAATTGCCCATGTCTGGATATACACCTGTTCATACCGAATTAGACTGTACAAAGTGTCAGTCACAGAAATATTTTGACAGTCAGCCATATTCCACCAAACAAGGGGGGTCCCTCAGGAATCCATCTCTGCGACAAAATTTTAAACATAATCCACAAAGAACATTAGTGTGTCCTCACCATTCCGCATCCCCACGTGGAACACCTGTGATGTTACATGGATATTCACAACCATGGGACTGTGCCCCACGTGGTATGTATGAATTTGCTAGACTTCCAGAAACAGAATATGACTATTCTCAACCCCAGGAAGGGGAGTTTATTCATTATTCTCAACCCCCAGGAGGGGTACCACGTGAGATTCAGATGGCAAATAGGTCAACTCCCAGTGACCATTCACATAATAGTTTATCTAGCAGTAGGAGTGGAGACTCTGATAAGGGGAGATTACCCTACCTCCAAGTTTACAGAATTGTACCCCCTAGTGATGGCGACTATAGAGTTCTTGGTGATCAGGGACACCTATCATGTTCAGACCATGGCGAGGAGAGGAGGACTCCATTATACTGTGGGAGTGGAGGTGACCAGTGTATGGATAGAGCCTGTCAGTCCTCTCTGCCCAGTCTGGCTAGTGAAGGCAGCAATCTGCCATCCCTCTATACAAACAGGTAAGCAATCCCACATTGTATACATAAACGTCAGATATCATTGTTCTACCTTAGACCTAGCTTGAACTTAAACCATTTCTAGATTTTTATGTAATATTTTCTATCTTGGAACAATGGTTTTTCCATCGATATGCTGATGAAGTGGAACACTGGTTTTTCCATCGATATGCTGATGAAGTGGAACACTGGTTTTTCCATCGATATGCTGATGAAGTTTTCATCTCAAAAGCCATAAAGAGAACAGTGATATGGGATGATGACCATATTCAATTTATTAGGTAGTTTTGGTAAATTTGATAATTGGATAAAATTCAGTTTTGGTTTTGCTTATTTTAATTTGGCAATTTAAAAACACTTCAGGAAATTTGGGTGTTTTTTTTAAAAAAATATATTTCCTCTCCCATCCACCCCAAAGTCTAAAAAAGCCTGACACTAGTATATTTCATTAACATTATAGTTGATTCTCTACTCTTCAAATAACTTCTTGGACTGTATAAAAATTTGGGGCTAAAAACTTGTCAGAATAGATTTTACAAATATTTGTTAGTGTTCTTGTGAATGTTTTTCAGGGGAGAAAGAAACGGTAGAGTAGGGCGGAATCAGCAGGATTCTCCAGTTTCTGAGGATCCAGATTATGCCGCAGAATCTGACCTGGAACCATTCCCTCACCACGACTACCATGAAAGAGGTAAGAATAAACATGAGAGTTCTCCCTCATTATTATGATGTCCATAGCCATGGAGTATGCTACATGAGAGTACTCCCTCAGGATTATGTTGTCCATAGCCATGGAGTATGCTACATGAGAGTACTCCCTCAGGATTATGTTGTCCATAGCCATGGAGTATGCTACATGAGAGTACTCCCTCAGGATTATGTTGTCCATAGCCATGGAGTATGCTACCTTGTAGTGAGACTGCCTTATAATGAAGTGAATGATACAGTACTCATTATAATTCTGTCCATGGGAGTCATGGAGTATACCAGTATATAGTGATACTGCCTTGTAATGAGGTGCATAATACAAAATTCTTTCATTATAACACTGTCCATAAGGAGTATACCACCTTATGGTGAGACCATCTTATAATAATATATACAGTAATCATAATGCTGTCTGTAGGAGTCATGGTGTGCATAGTATCATACAGTGAGTCTGCCTTTTAATGAAGTACATGATGCAGTACTCCCACATTATACTACTGTTCATGGAAGCGATAAAACATTCTGCCTTATAATGAGACCACCTAATAATGAAGTACATGATGCAGTACTCTCACATTATAATGTCTATGGAAGCAATAGAACATTCTGCCTTATAACGAGACCACCTAATAATGAAGTACATGATGCAGTACTCCCACATTATAATGTCTATGGAAGCGATAGAACATTCTGCCTATAACGAGACCACCTAATAATGAAGTACATGATGCAGTACTCCCACATTATAATGTCTATGGAAGCAATAGAACATTCTGCCTTATAACGAGACCACCTAATAATGAAGTACATGATGCAGTACTCTCACATTATAATGTCTGTGGAAGTGATAGAACATTCTGCCTTATAACCAGACCACCTAATAATGAAGTACATGATGCAGTACTCCCTTATTATTGTGATGTCAATTGGAGCCATAGATTATGCCACCTAATAATGAAGTACATGATACAATACTCCATTGTTATAATGCTGACCATGGGATCCACAAAATAAAATGCCTTATAATGGGACCACCTTATAATGAAGTACATGATGCAGTATCGCCTTATTATGTCTTTATGAGACAATATACCACCTTATATGACCACCTTGTAATGAATTACACAATGCAGTATCCCCTCATTATGTCCTTATGAGACAATATACCACCTTATATGTCCACCTTGTAATGAATTACACAATGCAGAACTTCCTCATAATAATGATGTCCATAGGAGACATAGAGTATACCACCTTATAATGAAGTACATGTCACATATAATTTTTTTATAAATTCAGCATCTATTAATCTGCAGTTTCTCTCTAACATATGTTGTTACAGATGGGGGAAATGCTGTATAGAGTTGTTACAGATGGGGGAAATGCTGTATTGAGTTGTTACAGATGGGAGAAATGCTGTATAGAGTTGTTACAGATGGGGGAAATGCTGTATAGAGTTGTTACAGATGGGGGAGATGCTGTGTAGAGTTATTACAGATGGGGGAAATGTTGTGTAGAGTTGTTACAGATGGGGGAGATGCTGTGTAGAGTTGTTACAGATGGGACTTTGATCTGTTATTTTATTCATTTTAGCTTTTCCTTACCTTAATAATTCGCTTTTCTTGCCTCTTTTAGGAATTTTTGCATCTTTACCTTTTATCTTGACTTGACTTTTGTTTGGCTGGGGTTGTCTTCCTGGGGGATTTTTGCTATATATCTATTTTTACCATTTTTGCTACCTAACTTTTGGTCTTTATGTATATAGCCAGGAATGTTGTTAAATCCCATTTGTATGTACTTGCTTGAGTACATGCATTCATACATATTTATTTATATACCCAGTAATGTTGTTAAACCCCACATGTATGTACTTACTTAGGTTCATGCATTTACATGTATTTATGTTAGTACATATCTACCTACATAATACATACCTACATATTTTCCTTACCTACCTACTACCTACCTACACACACACTGTAACTGTGAAACTTATTTTGTTCACTCTGTTATTACTGTAATAAATTGGCTGCTTCAGTCCATAGCTAGCCAACATGTGAGCATAAAAATTTTAACAGATGTGCTTGTTTATAGCAAATAATGGATATATTTCATCTACTGATTGAAAAACAGTAGCATTTTGTCCATTTGATGAAATATATCCATATCAATCACTCAATATGATCAAATATCCTCTTTAATCTGACATGGTTGACTGGCTGATCTCAGAGACTGGAAATATTTAGGTATTTTCACTGACATCTGCATACTCAGACTGGAAATATTTAGGTATTTTCACCGACATCTGCATACTCAGACTGGAAATATTTAGGTATTTTCACCGACATCTGCATACTCAGACTGGAAATATTTAGGTATTTTCACTGACATCTGCATACTCAGACTGGAAATATTTAGGTATTTTCACCGACATCTGCATACTCAGACTGGAAATATTTAGGTATTTTCACCGACATCTGCATTCTCAGACTGGAAATATTTAGGTATTTCCATTGATTGATCTGTCTGTATAGTAGCTTCCTATGATTTTGTGGGTTTTATGGTATCATGGTATTCAAATTTTCAGTATTTTTTGGCATAGCACCACCTATTGATTGCTTATCTTATATACAGTGGATGACCATAAATTACTAGTTGTGTATCAGCAGTTGATTTTGGGAAAATGCTATTCCTGGCGAGTACACTATTTCAAAACTGCACCCATGAATATAGCTGTTTCCAAAAATGGCCATACACCATGTTCTCAAATAGAATCTCTATCTTTCTAATATCACTGTAACAAATTAGTTAACCAGTCTGTCATCTGATAATGTCCAATGATGTTATGCAAGTGTTAGATCACATGACATTGGAACACCTGGAGCCATTTAAAGAGTTTGTGGTCAACATGTACTTTTCATGCTCATGTTAGTGGGCCGTTTCTCACTAAGAATCCAGGCACCACTCACAGATGGTTACAGATTTCTTTAATTCTCACATAAGTTTCTGTTGTTGAAGGGCACAGGTGGCAGAATTAGGGCCATGGAAGTGGCATCTATTTTTCAAGCTTTTTTATACTTTTGTGCAACATATATGTGAAGTTCCCAACAAGTATATGCCATTGTACATATATTTTTTCGGTATTACCATGCTGTCAGAGTAACTCCCTTTGCATAGCCTGGAATCTACATAGCGCCTCTCTTTATCAAATGTTTCCTGCAATCATCTGATTTAAACAGGAAATTAAATGCATTTTAATAAAGAAAAGAACAACAAACAGACGCATGTAATATCTTGAAGGTAAATGTTTTATTTACTTGTTTGCCAATCACTATAAGACCTTGATACCATAGCATTCTGTGCAAACTGTGCAGGTATTTCCACTGTCATCTGTCACTAAGACTGAAACTCTTTGGGTTCTAATCCCAAATTTGTTTCGAATTCCATTTACACAGTATAGTTAAAAATATTTGGACATTAACAAAGAGTGGGTCTATTTGTGTTCTGTTCAGAATTGTGGAAAGAATTCATTTGATATGATTACATCTTGTCTGGATGGCTGTGACATGTCTCTATGCAATATCAATTTTGTTCTTTCTGTTGACTCGAACAAGACATGTACATGTGTATTTTACAATTTATTATGTATATACCTGTCATGTAATGTTTTCATGTAGGAACAAGGTTATTAGACACTTCCAAAACAATTCATCCGTAAAGTTATTATTCAGTAAAATTTTGATAACTTGTACACATTCCATGGTATGACAACAAACGAGTTTTGTTCACATTGTTGAATATTTTGTATTCAGACTCAATGGTGGCTAACTGGAGCATCACAGATCAAAGTAATACAGAAATCAGCAGTGAGTCCAGTTCAGAGCACTCAGGTGACAATGGAGACTTTCTCAACGAGGAAGATTTTGCAAGTGCAATCGCAAAAGCAGCAGAAATGTCAGGTTTAACAGTTGTTGGATCTACAGTCTGTGATCAGAAACCTACAAAAAGTAAATATTGTTTCTATTAGTATCTTGTCTTTGAATATGTTCATTGATTTATTTCATCTTGATATATTGTTTTGATAGACATTTGCTCAGCATCATCACTCAGCATCGTCATGCTGTAAGCTTTAGTGATGTAAACCACATGACTAATATTTTATAAAATATAGAAAAAATCATGATTATTGTTGACAGCAGTCATCACAAAAGTAGTCCAAACGATGAAGACGGGCCAATCATACAGTGTGATATGTATATCAGAAATCTGCATGTCTGTCATTAAAAACTTTAAATCATTTCTCAACTTAACTTTTGCATTTCTATATGCTCACCAATAGTGGAATATAACATGCTACAATGTTCATTCATTCAGTCATCTCTATTCAGTTCATCTGTTTGTTCCCAATTTGGTTTACACTCGAACTTGAGTTTTCTGCCATTTACCATTACCAGACATGGTTAATAACTTGCATTTGGGGCAAGGAAGAATCGTAATTAATTTTGAGCTTGAAAGGTCAAAGATCAAGGTCAAATTCACTGAAAGAAGGAAGACTGTTTCCACATAATAACATGACTTGGATACCAGATACCCTCACCACATATGACTTGTATTTGAGACAAGATTTTAATGTCAAATGGTCATGGTCACAACATGATATCTTGAGTTCTTTACTACCTACATTGACCAAACTTGGTAAATGACTTCCATATGAAGCAAGGAAGACAAGTGTTCACTTTGTAATCAAAAGGTCAAAGGTAAAAGTTACAGCGATCCAAAAATCCAAAAACAATTTATACAAAACTAGTTAGTTCTGTATCACATGCCTTGACTAAACCTTGTAGATGACTGGCATTTGAGATAAGGCCTTGACTAAACCTTATACACCACTCCCTCCATAACTCACACCCTGACAACTCGCAAACCCACTTATAACATGGGGTCAGGCGTGGATCCCATTTTTTAACCAGAAAATGATTAAAAAATAGATTCCTATTTCTTTAACTTGAAGAAAATCACGATCAATATTGGTAACTGAAATGTTGATATATCGCTCGTTTTATAGTCGAAAACAGTAGATAGGCCTTGGAAACTTTAACCAACATTTTGAAATTATAAACTTTTAATAAGAAGTCATATAATTGGTTACATTTTCTTTCCAAACGACATTCTTGGTACATTGTAATTAAAGATATTCAAGGAAATTTTGATCAATGAAAATGTCACTTACGCCAAGTGTAGGCAGTACATTAATGTTTAAATACCAAATAAATAATTTTTGTTAATGCAATGTGTATTTAAACATAAAATGTGTCAATTTCTCATAACAGCTATGTCCACTATAGTTTCTCTGAGAACCTAATTAAGTGCCGACTGTGTTTTGATAACAGACTTGTGGAAGTATTTGTTGTATTGTTGCACAGAATTAAAAGCTGGCATCATTTGTATTATCACGGCATCGTTTGTATTATCATGTTAATTATGTCTTTTGAATCAGATAAAGGAGGTGGAATAAAAGAAAAGTTAAAAGGCACACAAATCCTACAAACTTAAAATATAGCGACCCCAGTCGTAAATCAGGTGAACTCACTTCATTTGGTATTGTGTATGTAATATAAACTACCTTAAATTAACTGACTCATAACTGTGATCAAAGATAGAAGGAAACCAAGCTAAATGAATACTTCATAAAATAAAGAGCTTGGTTTCACAGATACGTACCATTGTGGGCAAGCGAGTTTCAGAGAATTCATGAACTGGCACTTAGAGATATCCTCAGGGATGATAAGAAGTTTTGCTATTACTTCCAATGAAATCACGACATTATTGCACTAATTGAACAATAAAAAAATTTAGTTTCGACGTAGACAATTGTCTAACAAAATAAATGTCACTTGTTTTTTTTTTTAAAAAGGAATCTTGTTTGGTGGTGTATGAACAGTTAGTCTAGTTCTCTGCTACAGTGACTCCCAATTTGGCAGGATCCTATTAAATACCACTCTGGGAACCAGACTAATCAACAAAACAAAAAGCAATACACAGATATTTTCATGTACACATGATGGTTGTTGAAACCAGTTGGAACGATCTTTTACATATTGAACATTTTGAAAATAAATATTATTTATACAAAATAACAAACAACCTCATTAGAAAAAGTACGTTATTAAGAATTATTATTGACGTGATTGTAAAACGAGGATTCAGTCATTAAACAGCCCAGTCCCCTAACTCTCCTCCCCCCATGGTTTTCTCGATGTTGAAGCGGATTTTTTAAAATTTTTGAAGGTCCCTCAGTAATTTGCACCTTCACTTATAGTGCAGTCTATGTTTGTGGACCCTGTTGTGCGTGAGTTATCGAGAGAGGTATAGCTGGCTGGTATTTGAGGCAAGGCCTGACTAAACCTTGTAGATGTCTGGCATTTGAAACAGGGCCTTGACTAAACCTTGAAGATGGCTGGCATTTGAGGCAAGACTTTGACTAAACCTTATAGATGGCTTGCATTTGAGGCAAGACCTTGACTAAACCTTGTAGATGGCTGGCATTTGAGGGAAGACCTTGACAAAATTGTAGATTGCTGACATTTGAGACAAGGCCTTGACTAAACCTTGTAGATGGCTGGCATTTGAGACAAGGAAGACACCTGTTAATTTTGTGGTTAACCCTTTACCTCATAGAGTGTATGGCTTTTTAGCCCTTTGATACACATACCCAGTGCAGTACACTATAAATAGAACACCTGTTACCTATTTGACTCCATACACATAGGCCAGCCTGTTAACTGTTAAGCAGTGTAGTGTATGTTACGTTTAACAGCAATTTTAACCATTTTACATTTTTGGTACACATTTGTTTGGAAAGGTTTAAGAGTAAAATCCAATTGTTATAGCTGTGTAATTATTTTTCATGGAAGAATTTTTTATGTGCTTTAAAATCTTGAGAGAACTCGTTCACCATCAAGTCAGTGAAGCTGCATGACCAACCGTAGCTGCCATTTCTCATACTCAAAATTTACAAGTTCTTTGCATCTACATCACTAAATCATCTGAATTTGATAATTTATAAAAACTAATTGCTGCTTACATCAATATCAGAGCCTTTACCTAAGTTATTGAAGCTTTCATAGTTGTGATTCTAATCGTGAAAACGCGAGTAAGTACTGAACGAAATCTGTGACCTCCATTTGCAAGCATGGAGAATACAACCCAGTTACTTTAAATAGCAGATTTTGACCAGAGCATAAACAAAACACTGAACAAAATAATTAATATCACAAGACAGTTCTTTTCTTCAGTAAATAGAATGTTAAGTTTTAACATTATTCACGTAAATTTCTGATTTTTTTAAAATCACTACAAAAGTCCTATGGTAAAAAAAAAAATAAAAGAATAAAATTGTCACCAATTAGCTTAAATCCAGTGAATGATCACCGTGAATGCTGTGTAATTTTCTCTGCTAACAAAATCGCATCTCCATTGCCACCAAAGAAACTCGCCCAGTTAACACCTGACATTCCTGTATCATATATGTAAAGTTTAATTGCCATGATTAAATTAAAAGAAGGAATAAAACAAAATATACCATGCAGTATATGTTCCCCTACAAAACTAATTCAGAATAAATATTTTTATTCAGTAAACAGTGTTACAGGCCGTAAGACTTAAACCTAAGGAAATAAGGTGGGACATAAAATGTGGGATAAACAATTGCCACATGTACGGTAACTTGTGACTGCAGATTTGAACTGTCAAAATGAAGTCCTAGGCATTGTAAGTTACAACAAAATTGGGCATTGTTTATTTGCCAATCAATTGCTGGTGCTTACATACACACACTGTCGAACTTGGTTTCGTTGAAGTATGTCCAAAGGGCAGTCCTTTTCACAAGATAAATACAAGGATAAGGATTAACTGTTAATTAGTCACACTGGCTTTATTGCTTGTGTAGGCCTACTTAAGTCAAAACTTTAACTATTTTGCAGTTTAGCCACAGCTGACTAGAATATGAAAAAAAAGGGTTTGTCCTGGAGGATAATAAGGCGTATCATAGGGAGAAATGTCGTGTCCCATGGGCGATGGCACATTCAGGCAAGGGGTTGGGGTCAGTAGTTGCCTCCCCCCCCCCAATTTCTATTGTCAGCCAGTTAATGTGAAACTTTGATTTTATACCTGACCTCTTTTCTTTTAATAGCTGCTATTTAAACTGCCCAAGGGATAGTTTTATATCAGTTCCAATCATTACAGATTACCGTTTATACATACTACATGTAACAGGCATAGACTGAAAGTTTTTTTTTTGTTGTTGTTTATTTTAATTATTTTTTTTTAATAATTTTTTTAAGATTACTGAAAACGGTGTTTTCTCGAAACACGACCATGTCAGGGGTTTAGAATCTTATTTTTAGCAAAGCTTCCATTTGATTAAATCAGATCTCAATTTCACCTAGGACAGTGGTGATTTGATTTAGATTGTGCCATGTTATGGCATGTATGTCAACATCTTGAAAATACATTTACTCATTTCCTCAGGCAAACAATTTTTTTTTTGACACACGCCCGATGGGCACCTCACTTTGAATACAGGATGGACCCAACTAAAATTCGAGGGGCCCCGGGTGTCAGGGTATCAAATTTTGTTTAGCACTGCTGGTGTAGATAAAAAGTCTGTGAATTCATTGTTGCATTTTGTGGTCACTTACTCGGCCTTTTGCCTATTTTTGTAACTCACACGTTTAACACTTTTCCCAGGATTTAAAATATCCAATGGTATGTCAGGAACAGCAACAACTTTTAGTCTAGGCTGAGCATTTGCATATCCTAGAGCTGCCATTTTTTTTCAGGATCCCTCTCGTAACACTTCTTTGAGAAATATAATGAGCACAGTGCTGTGTGGTGTTGCTTTGAAATTGACTCACTTGTAATAATGTATCCATACTTTCTTTATGTCTTTATCTTTTGGAAAAGATAAAAAAAAAATTGCCCACAGCCTTTTCTTAATGTGTAAGCAACCTGTAAGCAACACAAAACGGCATTGTCTTTTACTCTAGCAACTGCCAATTGGGATGCTGGAGTCGCTACTATGATGTCACATGAAGAAAGTAACCAAATAGGCACGGAGATTTTGCATACGAGGTCATGGAAATTCAGCTCCTTGTAGATACGCCAATATTTAAATATTGGCATTATGGTCGCAGATGATACTTCAGAATAAGGTTTTCTTCTATAGTGCTTTTATTATTATTCTATATTTCCATTCATTTCTGGTCTCCTTTAATAATGCCAGGATACATTTCCTCTTAATGTATATCAGATCTCAAGGCCAGGACAGTTACTTGCTTTGAAATAAAATTTCTGTATCTCAGATGAATCCTGGCCATATTGCACATTGGCAAATACATGTATAAAACATATAAGAAAATAACTTCTGAATCTCACATAAAACCTGGCCATATCGCCTCCATGGCTGATACATGTATAATATATATATGAGAAAATAACTTCTGAATCTCACATGAAACCTGGCCATATTGCACCTTGGCTGATACATGTATAAAATATATATAAGAAAATAATTTTTCAGAATCTCACATGAAACCTGACCATATCGCCTCCTTGGCTAATGTATAAAATATATATAAGAAAATAACTTCTGAATCTCACATGAAATGATGTCAAATTGCCTCCATGGCTGATACATGTACAAGCTCTGTACCCCAGAAAAGCATTACATTCAAATGCCGTGGTTTTAGTGAAAGTATCTCACAGATTTACACAGTGATGTGCAGGCCATGTGACCATTGTAAAATCTAGAAAATGCATGCAGAAGTCAAGTTCACTTTGCTAACTAATCAGACATTATGGTTAAGTGGCATGGCTATCTGTCTGACTGCCAGATAAAAGTCCACTTTACTAGCAGTCAGACATTATGGTTAAATATCATGGCTATCTGTTTGACTGCCAGATAAAAGTTCACTTTACTAGCCAGTCAGACATTATGGCTAAATTTCATGGCTATATGTTTGACTGCCAGATAAAAGTCCACTTTACTAGCCAGTCAGACATTATGGCTAAATTTCATGGCTGTCTTTTTGACTGCCAGATAAAAGTTCACTTTACTAGCCAGTCAGACATTATGGTTAAATTTTATGGCTATCTGTTTGACTGCCAGATAAAAGTTCACTTTACTAGCCAGTCAGACATTATGGCTAAATTTCATGGCTGTCTGTTTGACTGCCAGATAAAAGTTCACTTTACTAGTCAGGCAGACATTATGGTTAAATAGCATGGCTATTTGTCTGACTGCCAGATAAAAGTCCACTTTACTAGCCGGTCAGACATTATGGCTAAATTTCATGGCTGTCTGTTTGACTGCCAGATAAAAGTTCACTTTACTAGCCAGTCAGACATTACGGCTAAATTTCATGGCTGTCTGTTTGACTGCCAGATAAAAGTTCACTTTACTAGCCAGTCAGACATTATGGTTAAATTTTATGGCTATCTGTTTGACTGCCAGATAAAAGTTCACTTTACTAGCCAGTCAGACATTATGGCTAAATTTCATGGCTGTCTGTTTGACTGCCAGATAAAAGTTCACTTTACTAGTCAATCAGACATTATGGTTAAATATCATGGCTATCTGTTTGACTGCCAGATAAAAGTTCACTTTACTAGCCAGTCAGACATTATGGTTAAATTTCATGGCTATCTGTTTGACTGCCAGATAAAAGTCCACTTTACTAGTCAATCAGACATTATGGTTAAATTTCATGGCTATATGTTTGACTGCCAGATAAAAGTACACTTTACTAGCCAGTCAGACATTATGGTTAAATATCATGGCTATCTGTCTGACTGCCAGATAAAAATCCACTTTACTAGCCAATCAGACATTATGGTTAAATTTCATGGCTATATGTTTGACTGCCAGATAAAAGTACACTTTACTAGCCAGTCAGACATTATGGTTAAATTTCATGGCTATATGTTTGACTGCCAGATAAAAGTCCACTTTACTAGCCAGTCAGACATTATGGTTAAATTTCATGGCTATCTGTTTGACTGCCAGATAAAAGTCCACTTTACTAGCCAATCAGACATTATGGTTAAATTTCATGGCTATATGTTTGACTGCCAGATAAAAGTCCACTTTACTAGCAGTCAGACATTCTGGTTCAGTGGCAATACTGTTTGTCTGACTGCCAGATAAAAGATTACATTTTGTATTATATTAGTGAATTTTATGTCCAAATTACATTGTTGGAGTCAAAAATTGAAATTGATAAAGGCAAATAGACTTGATATTACCTTGTTAACATGTTGCTAACAGAGAAAGAAGGGAGGAAAAATGCAAGTCCTTTTTTATTTTTACAGATGAATAATTTGTTTGTTGGGTCTTTGTTGTGCAAGCATTTGTAACATTCTTTTTTCTCTTTTCAGATAAACACAGGCGACGTCGAGCCCCACGCTCCTCTAGTCCTGGGTACAGCACGGACAGTAATTACGGGTCAATTGATGGGTACAAATCATATCCCAGAGCTCGGCAAAAGAAAAGGTCTCATGAGAAAGGTATTAATATTTTAACTCCAAATGATTGCAAAGTTACAAGATCATACAGAAGAATAAAGTACCTGGTTCCATAAGATCAGGAAATTGAACTAGAGGGGGATGGGATTTGTGCAAATGGATGATTCCTTATTGTTTTTTAATTTCCAGTGTTCTCCTTAAACACCTACAGGGAGCATATTTTTCAATTTGATTGCATCTCAAATATAGTTGCCTAAAGAGTTCAGGTCAGGTCAGGTGTATCTTGTACTAAAATATGTAGCAGTGTTGTTATGTGACATCATAGTCACGCTCAGTGCATACATGTTTGATTATTGATGATGCTGTATTAATAATGTTTTGGGACGCACATGAATTTGAGTACTCCTATGGCAGCATACATTTAGGTAAATAACTGATATTAAATTAAATTCTTTTTCATTTCATTCAATCTATAAGTTTGAAAACAATATGAAATTATTATTTTTTTAATCACTTACATTAGGCAATGTGAACAAGAAGGATGCCCTTTATAAATTATTGTCAGAGAATAATTTAAGAGGTCATTTTTCTTTCAGATGACTGCCCTGGTAATAAAATTTATAATTCATCAGAAAATACTCCCTGTGATTCAGAGGGTGAGTCTATTTTTCATTGTACATTTCACACTGACCACCATTGGCTTGTTTTGGTCAGGTTACAGATGCTAAGATTGGTTGCTTCTTTTACAAATTGAGCTATGATTTTGAAATCAGTTCTGTTTGAGCATCATAATAGACTCGTCCAATGATATAAAGTTCTTTGTGTCTCCAATTTAGTAATAGACTCGTCCAATGATATAAAGTTCTTTGTGTCTCCAATTTAGTAATAGACTCATCCAATGATATAAAGTTCTCTGTGTCTCCAATTTAGTAATAGACTTGTCCAATGATATAAAGTTCTTTGTGTCTCCAATTTAGTAGTTGCACATACTATCCTCCTCTCATAAGTTCCATTCATAGATGTTAGTGACACTGGCTGCAAAAGAAATCCACAATTTGATGAATTCAAATTTATTTTTTCTTTTGACTTAGAGAGATTTATCCCTCTCAAGCTTGTGTTGTTCTGTCTACTCTTGTATGCTAAGAATTGATTTTATTTCTAATAATAGGGACTTGAATATAATTAGGTGAAAAAATAAGGCAAGCTACATGCGGTGACGTAGCTCAGATTTTTATCCTAAGAGGAAATGATTATCCTTTGAGTAGTTCTTCCTTGACTTTGACAATTTCTAATTAAAATTGTTTCAGTAAATGGTTATTGCCTACATTTATTTCTAACGACAATATTATGCATTTTGAATCAATTCTGTTAAGGGATAAAAGGAAATACAGATATTAATTCTGATTACATGCTTTTAAAGGATATTGGTTTTTGTTTGTGATCATAAAAGAACATTAATATAAATTATATTTTACAATTTATTCATCCATTTGATCCTTTTTCTGTACCATATTTCCACCCTAAATATTCTCAATATTTCCATTTTTCAGCAGCCAACCTGCCAGCATATAGTAAGCCCAACTTTCCATCAAGTCCCACATCTTCAGCACCCCCTTCCAGTTTCACCTCCTCAGTCAGAAAAGTAGCCCCACCTGGTGACAGCATCAGCAACAATCAAGACAATATTCCACGAACAACAAGTCCACGGGGTGGAGGGATATTTCAGTTTGAAGATGTAAAGAAATTATTTTTATCCTCTTTGTGTATGCCAGATATTGGAAATGGGAATTATATATTGAATTGTCAATCCATTCATCAGCCAGTCTGTTTACCCAACCATGTACACAATATTTTTAAAGAATTTGAGGATATAGATTGTAGTTTTACTGGCTCTGTATCACTGTAAAGTATTTTGGCATTTGGGCTATTGATCACTGTCAAGTCTTGTGATAGTTAGGTTCAATATCACTGTCAAACTTGTGATGTTATTAGGCATTCAGATTTTCTAAAATTACAGAGGTGGTTTTTGTAACCCTAGTTCTTTTTATTGGTGATTATATTGTAGTTTTTTCTATCCCTTGCCAAACAAAGTTTGAAATTGGGAATTATATTACATGAGTGATCCAGACATGTCTATGAAACTTGGTACATATTGAAACACATATTAGGCTAGTGGTCATATGTTTCATATGATTTTTTTGCCCATTTTTCTGTCAGTACTTCCATTCATTATCCACACTTTAGCTTCCGGGGAAAAATTCATAAACCATTTAGGATACACTCAGGTATGTACTTGGCTTCCAGATTTTTCTTCACTAATTCCTCGTAAAAATGAGCTATTATTTCTAAGTAAACTGTATGCATATCCTACATGTTGTGTTATGCATACAGATATTTTTCTAAGCATTTACCATTGTACTACCAGTTTACTGTATATGAGCAGATATTCAACCTTTCAGTTGATTCAGAGCAATCATGGTTACATTTCTTACATCATATCCTGGTTGATTAACTCCTTTGCCAAATGATTTTGCAAATTATGACATGGTAATCATTTGTGATAATAACACAGTCAATAGGGTAATAATTTGTGATAATGACACAGTATGGCATGGTAATGATCTACGATAATGACACAGTATGGCATGGTAATGGTCTATGATAATGACATCCATATTCATTGATAAGGCCAGAAAGTGGGTTCTAAAAAAGATAGTAGCTTTCACTTTAATTATAAGCTCACAATTAACAACAGCTTTCTTGATGATTGCCATTTTGACATAGCCATGGTATTGTACAGCAGTGTAAATATACCCAGGATACATTTTAAATCACTTTTAGCACTGTTTGAAGTTACTTGTATGAAATGTACCCAGGATACAGTTTAAATCACTTATAGCACTATTTGAAGTTACTTGTATGAAATGTACCCAGGATAAAATTAAAATCACTTTTAGCACTGTTTGAAGTTACTTCTTTGAAATGTACCCTTGATACATTTTAAATCACTTATCGTGCTATTTGAAGTTACTTCTATGAAATGTACCCATAATACATTTTAAATCACTTTTCATGCTATTTGAAGTTACTTCTGTGAAATAGTTGTATTACCCAGGCCAACAGAGTCAGAACGTTGTACATATAGGTTGGGTTTTTTTTGCTTGACGTCAGTATGGCTTCCAAAACAATAGCTGGCATCATGTGCAATTTGCTTTTGATAAATTTTATTTGTGTGTGGAACAAGGGGCTAGTGTACACATGGGGCTAGTGCAGGGGTGGGCAATTGTTTTGGCTCGGGGGCCACTTTGTGGTAGCGGATTTTAGCGGAGGGCCGCACCGTTTAAAATGATTGTATTCTTTAGTTAACATTACATTTCATTTCAGAAAAAGTATAAATGGTATCATAAAATCAATAAATAAAACTTAAACAAAAGTGGTAGTTTTATTAAATTTATTTATTGTGCTAATGTCATATTATCTAGATTTCTAGCTGCTAGCACATTTAATTATAGAATCAGTTTAATGAGACAAGTGCACCCTATCACACTTTTTTACAATTTTTTTGAAATCAGGAGTGAAGTTGCTTGTTGAGATTCTCATCACTGCCTGCAAGTTTATGTCTGTCAAAGAGCATCTGTATTTACTCTTGTTGATCTTCAAGCAAGAAAAACTTTGCTCACAAATATATGTAGATCCAAATATAGAGAACATTTTCCCAGCAAATTTTTTCACACATGGGAATTTTTCAGCAGACAAAGACTTATAAAAGTCCAACTAATGTCACAGTATTAAACATTTCTTTCACTGTGTGATCTGACTGCATGTCAGTTAGTTCAAGCTGCAGCTCCTCAGGTGCTGTATCAATATCAGCAGTGATAGGAGAAGACAGCAAATTAAATTTAGGCTCAATCTTCTTGAAGTCCTGAAATCTTCTTGTGACCTCGCCCTCCAAACTCTGCAAATGATCCCTAATCTTAGTGGAAACACTTTCAGGCACTTTCTCTTTTCCTAATAAAGGGAAATGACAAAACTTGCCCTCACCTGCTTGCCTTGCAAATAGACCTAGTTTTGCATTGAATGATTTTACATGCTTCCACATTTCATGTGCGAACAACCCCTTTCCCTGCAATGTCACATTCAGTTCATTCAATTTCTCAAATACATCAGCTGCAAACATCATCTCATATCTCCACTCCTCACATCCCATTTTGGTCACAAAATCACAAGAAATCCCCTTCATATCCAGAAATAAGAGGATTTCATTCTGCAATACCCAGACTCTTTTTATCACTTTGCCCAAGCTCGACCACCTCACACTGTTGTGGTAAATTACATCTTCATAATCTGCCTCCATATCCTCAAGCATTGATTTGAACTGTCGATGGTTGAGTGCCCTTGCTCTGATTATGTTCACCACACTTACAACAGGTTCTATCACATGCTTTAAGTCCAGTGCAGCTTTACAAAGGCTTTCCTGATGCAAAATGCAATGAAATGACAAGACATCACTGTCTGCGTCTTGTGCTTGTAACTTGTTTTTTAAAAGCTTAACCATACCCACATTTTTTCCAGTAAAAGCTCTGGCCCCATCTGTTGTAATGCTTGCCATTCTATTCCATGACAAGCCACTTTTCTCAACACAATTTACAGCACACTCAAACAAGTCCTGACCAGTGGTTGTACTTTTCATTGATTCCAGGCCTAGTAATTCCTCTGTGATGACAAAATGTTCATTAATTCCACGGATAAAAATGAGTAACTGCGCAGTGTCTTCATTATCTGTGCTTTCATCCAGTGCCAATGAAAACCAAACAAATTTTGCTCGTGGTCTTCAGCTGTTCTGTTAGTTCGTCACTGATTGAGTCAATGCGGCGCACTATAGTCCTTCTTGACAATGAAACGTTTTCAAATTTGCTTCTCACATCAGGACACAATACGCTTGCACAATCTACCATACACTGCTTAACAAACTCGCCATCCGAAAAAGGCTTGTTGCGTTTAGCGAGGTTGTAGGCTATCATGAAACTGGCCTCTGTAGCACTATCCTGAAGTGTTGATTGCTTTGTAAATAATGTTTGTTGCTTCTTCAACTTTGTAACACAATCTGCAGCTTTCTTCTTGCGTTCGTCCTCAGAAAGTTTGCCGCCAAAATCGTTATGTTTTGTTTCGTGGTGTCGTTTCAGATTGTACTCCTTAAATACGGCAATCGTTTCATGACACAGTAAACACACTGCTTTCTTGCCTGTATTACCAAAGAAATATTTGTGTGTCCATTCTTCATTAAACACACGGGATTCATCACCAATTTTACGCTTTTTCGGAGGGTTCATGGCCCCACTTAATTTGGAAATTTTTAAATTTTACTGTTGCAAAGACAAAATTGAAATAAAACTGACAAACCGGAAAAGTGCGTATTTACACTGCCTGCGCACGCGCATTGACGTAGCCGCTCTAATGGAAAACACGAGACGAACTTTCGGTCGCGGACATGAAGCAAATCTCAGTTCAAGGCAGGGTTTTCTGAATGTCTTGGGGGGCCACAAAAAACTCTGTGGCGGGCCGCATGTGGCCCGCAGGCCGCACTTTGCCCATCCCTGGGCTAGTGGGTACATGTGTGAGGCTAGTGGGTACATGAGTGAGGCTAGTGGGTATACATGGGGCTTTTTGTCAGTAGTGTAGATCTGCTTGTTTTTTAATTTGCATTTCCTTATTTTTAATGATTTTGTCTGTTCATCTATACATCATTCACAATTTCATTCGTGGAGCTTAACTCCAAAACCATTACAGATACTGATATAAAACTCCATAGTTTAAACCTAAACTTTTCCAGGTTTGAGACAAATGATACAGTTCAGCTGTTAGACATGGGAATGATTCTGTTTCAAATAAGTTTTATTGGTTTTATTGGTTCTTTCCAGATCCCTGTTGTATGACAAGTGCGGAGACATCTACTTGGACACAAGGTCTTATGTCCTCAAGAAAATAATCTGAAAGAAATCACTGAGGTCACATATTGGAGCAAACAGCCATCATCATTTGAGGACTTGATACCACACTTTATTATCTTGAGTGAGATGCTAGCGAGGACATACTGGAGCAAACAGCCATCGTCATTTGAGGACTTTATTATTATGTGATGCTGGTAAGAATCTCGAACAAGACTTATTTGTTCACTGGTGGACATTTTTGCATTGAGGACTGTGTGATATTTTCATGCCATTGAAAACCAGGGGAAAAATTAAAATGTGCCAATAGTTTTTTATGCTGAGATCCTGTTGGAACAAAAAGAATTCAGAAACAACTCGTGGCTAGACTTGGATAGCTACATGCATAAAAGGAACACTTGGGCCAGTATGGCCTGAATAATATTTAGTCAAACAGCACAATGTTGAACCCATAGGGACTCGGCATTGAAGATTGAATCCCATTGGTGTTGAGGAACCACTGAGGACTCTTGGACAGATGGAATATAGGAGTTGGACATTCTCGACAAATGGACAACACTGAAAACTACTTGAGAGTACACTTTAGATCTGTAATGAAACTGAAAGAGGACCTACAGCAAGACAACAGCTGTAATGAGGACCTGCAGCAAGACAACAGCTGTAACAAGGACCTACAGCAAGACAGCTGTAATATGTCAGCCTTACAAAATGACGAGAAACTTCATGCGAGGTTACCTTCACTGGAACATTGTCACTAATCATATTATAATTACCTCCCTTGCAACACTGTATTGAATATGTAGCAAACTGTTATGGAAATGTGGAGAACTGTAGTTAAGCAAATATTGAAATGTCATTTTTGAAATATTCATTCATTGGAGATAAAACAAATGTGCTTTCCTTTCATTCCTGGACTTTGAATAATGCATACATGTTGGACCTTTTCCAGAATGAGCATAATATTGTTTTATTCATGAATAATATCTTATATGAGGAAGTGAAAATCTGTTTTGTCACAAAATTAAAAATCTTGTTATTAGTACTGTAAGTTTGAAATTCAAATGCTTTAACAAAAGAGACAGTTCTCAGTGCCAAAGAAGCATGGTGTAGAAATGACACCATTTACTCATTTTGGGGTGCAGTGGGTTTTTCTGTTTGCCATTTGATTGCACTGCAAAACAAGAACGTTACTTCATGTTGAGGCAAGCAGTACCTTGCCTAAAGAAACACCTTGGTGGCTGATGAGGCAAACAGAGTAAAGTGCCTTGCTAAAGAAACACCTTGGTGGCCAATCCGAGTTGATTTGCTGTTGAGAGCTGAACCTGCACCTTCTGGTCATGAATCCATCTTGTCACCATGGAGCCATATGACTTCAGATTTGCAACAATTTGCTCTGGTAAAGCATTCCAGTTAAGGTCATAAGGTCATTTGTTGTTGTGCAGAATCAACTGAGGCCTTCAAAATCAGTGAATGATAAATGAATATAAAAGAGAACTTTGATGGTTTAGTTTTTATCTTCATCTTATAGAGTGTTCTAGTTTTTAATGAGAGCATGACAGAATCAACGGCTGGTGTGCGTTACCAATGAAATGTTGACATAACATGCACATATCTGATATACAATAAAAGTTGTACAACTTGAATTGTGATGAAATGCTGATGTAACCTACACATGTGTGCTATACAATAAAAGTTGTACAACTTGAATTATATTCTCCAAAGTCTTGCTTGCTTATGATCTTTGAAATCCACATTTCTTAACTATTAATATTATTACTGATGTATTTAAATTTGATAATTCTAGAATTTTAGTAGTGCTGTCATCATTTAATCACATCACACTAAGCTGTCATTTTTTGGCTTTTAGTCGGCGTATTAGTTGCAGATTTTTCATCATTCATCAATTCGAAATGTTGCTTTGAGCTCTTTTGTCAAAGAGGTTTGCTGTCATTTCACATTAAGAAGAATAAGTTACTTGAGGGATAACAGATCATTTTTTTTTCATTGAATAATTTGTCACAATATCAGTAATTGGATCTAACAGTACTCTTCATTTTCAAATGATTTTTAGATATTGTTGTTATTGATATATTTTATATGGCTGAGTGACTTTGACACATTTAGGATGTTGGTTATTTTCCCATGCATCTAATTGCAAATATTGTAGACTTAGTCCATTCATTGCATAATGCACTTATTTGCATAGGTGGTACACTTAGTCCAGTCATCACAAAATTCACTTAATTGCATAGGTGGTAGACTTGGTCTCATTATTGCATGATGCTTAATTGGTCCAGTCATTGCATAATGCACTGACAAATTTAGGATCTACACTCTTGAAATCACAAATAGAATGATCCCTGACAGTAAAGGCCTTCATTATACTGCTATCACTCTTGTTATGAGGGACAGGTCATGGATCCAGTTATATATTGTTTTTTAATATTTGTCATTGTCCTTCTCAATGAACTAAAACTGATAATAATGTGATTTCACATCATTAAATACTCTAGGTTTGTTTTGTTATTTTTACTATTAGGACAAGGTCTTGTTGGTATATGCTTCAGAAGAAAGTTCCATCACTTATAATTTTAAAAAAGGCTTAATAGTTCTAATGCAATATGACTGGTCTGATCTGCCAGCACAAGATGCTGTCTATGATGTTAAAAGTTTGGACTATGTTGTAATGAAATGTTTTAATTGTTGTAAAGTCCTAATGCTGTCTATGATGTTAAAAGTTTGGACTGTGTTGTCATGAAATGTTTTAATTGTTGTAAAGTCCCAATGCTCCAATAGAGCCTGTGCAATATTTATTTCTCCGCTATCCAACCCTAACAGATTTTTTTTACCATACAATCATCAATGGAATAGGAGGGCATAAAAAAAATGACACCTGTAAAAATAAACCTGTACAATCTAGAGTTCAGCAAAGACACAAAAATCAAGATTTCATAGCTTGTAAAGTACACATATCTGCCATATTCCTAGACAGGGTTGGGTTTTTTTAAAATTTGAAAAGTGTTTTGAGGTCACAGGGTGGTGACCCCAAAAAAGTTACATCATTCAGTTGAGAATAAATTTTCTTTTTATGAACCTATAGAAAATAACTGGAAATTCAGATTTTAATAAAAGCAAATAACGTTTTCTTTGAAGCAATTAATGCACTTTTTTAAAAAAAAAGTTGGTAAACTTCACATTGTCAAATATAATGACCACAGACGCACATGCATGTGTGCACACACACACACATTCACAACTAAACAGACTGTTGGAAAATATTCCATATTTCCGTCTTCAATATGCATTTGTTGCAGCTCTCAGTAATTAATTTATTGGGGATATGAAGGTAATGCATTTTGACTTGTGTTCTTATTAGAGTGTGGATGGCACAGCTGTTCAAACTTCCATGCTGGATTCTTTGAGCAAATCCACATCAGGGCCAAGTTGTTATAGCCAAATATAATGCTGGAATTGTCCGTACTGTACCTGATTCAGATTATCGTGAAATCCTAGAAGGACTGTTTACTGTTTACACATTCTTCTTGTTACATTCATATTTCGTTGTGGTCAAGAAAGCGGGGTTTTGTTTTCTTTAAAATGTTACTGAAAGTTGTTTTCTTGGAAACATCAAGATTGTTGTGGGGGTGGGGGAGTAACAACATTTTCGGGGGTGAGGAATGGTATTTAGCCTGACATGTCAAGTTATGGTAGGTATCAATGTGTAATAGTTGAAAGGCATCAGTTTGTAAAAGCACTGAATTTGAGCTTCAGAAATAGATAAGATTGCATTGTGCAATATATTTAAACTTGAAACATCTTTGACTTGTAATAAAATTTGCTACAGTTGGATCATCTACTAATTGTATAAAATGGTGATTAAATGCCTTGATGCATGTATTGTTATTTTTGTATATATGTACAGATCTGTGCATGTATGTCTTGTATTTGTAAATAATCTTTATTTATGGAAGAATAATGTTGTATGGATACATTTGAATTGACTGTGGTGTATATAATTTATAAAACTTGCCATCCAAAAAGGACATGTTGCAAGTGATTGACATGCTGTCATGAAATAAAAGCTTTGAACGTCTTTCAACCAGTTTCATGTATTATTCCCTTTGAAGGCCAGAATTGTTGTTTAAAGCAGCAAGAAGGCAAGTGGATAAAAAGGAAGAAAAAAAAAGGAGAAAGCTAGACATAGGTCAATGTAGATTGCTCACACACAGACACACACACAAACAGTTATTGAGTGGAAATTAAGTATATGACATGGCATGATCTGATAGAATGTGTTGACTTGCTCAGTTCTGTGTGCCCCTTTTGTAAATATAGTGATATTATCCAAAGGGAAGCTAATATTGTGAGGACATCCACATACTGTGAGGACATACAAAGGAAAGATAATATAGTGAGGACATGCAAAGGGAAGATAATATAGTGAGGACATGCACATATGGTGAGGACATACAAAGGAAAGATAATATAGTGAGCACATACAAAGGAAAGATAATGTAGTGAGGACATACAAAGGGAAGGCTAAAGAATATAAAGAAAGTGGCATGTTACATAGTTGAAGAAAAACTTTGTAGACAGTTATTTAACTTTTATTCTGTTAGCTTTGTAAATGGTTAAATAAATGAATTGATTGACATGGTGTGTAAGCTTTTCTTTATTTTACAAAACAATTTAAACTCCACCTATCAATTACATACACATGGGAGAAATATTCTCCGATTTGGCCGCTATAGATAGAAACAATGCACATGATAAAGTAAGGTAAAATGACATCTCCTAAAACTGCTATGTTGGAGACAATTTCGCATTATGGAAAAATGTACGATATAAGAGTTTAGCGAGTTTGGAGTCACTTTAAGTCCTAGACATGAGAATCACTTTTTAAAATTTTTTTTTAAAATTGTCTCTAATTATTTGTCTTGCTACCAATTTTCAGGGTTTCAAAACAATGACCTGTTTAGTCAGTACTTCAATATATTGATCTGGGGAGATGTTCTATTGTTTCCACATAAGAATCATTGTTGGGTTTGTGGTCTGAAGCAACTACGAAAATTTTTACCCATGAAAAATTGTAATTCACAGGATCTCCTTCAATAAAATAATTTAGGAGCAGATCAGGTTAATTTTGGCATCTAATTACTTTTTGTTTTAGTAGTTACAGGAGTTTCAAACCTGAAGATTCTCATTTCTAAAAGACACTTTATTACAAAGCTGCAAGTGTTATGAAGGAAAAAAATACAGTAACAATTTTTGATTAATCAAGTGTCAAAACCTGTCTCTACATATTCATCCCAAAGCAACATTCTTTTATGATGCTCTCAGACTAAGTGGGTGGTGGTTTTACAAGATGTCATCTTCCACAAATTCAATTTTGATAAATTATAATTGGATAAATGCAATATATACATATTATTGCACTAAACAGGACTGAATTCAATAACAATGTACAACTTGAAGATCTATTTATAAACTTCTTATATACACCGCATATTTTATATTACACTGAATAATGGCAGCACAAGCGAAGAATGCAAATAAGATTTTAGATTTTTTGTGTCCTCTCCAAATGTAAATCCATGAACAAAGTCCTCAAATGTATGAATTAGTTTAGTACACATGTACCAATTAGTTTCGGTTCAAATGTACCAATTAGTTTAGTACACATGTACCAATTAGTTTCAGTACAAATGCAAATGCTCGCAGAACAGAGAATAAAGTACATTAAACTTCAGAATACATGAATATGGGACTGTTACAACAGATATAATTTTCATACTGTTTTCCTTCCTGAAAATAAAATGGGGCAGAATACTTAATGTACAAAAGTTGGTGATAAGTTGATTGTAAGGTAATATCTTTGTATGTACCAAGTAACTCCTGGTTCTGTACTGATAACACTATTACACCACATGGTATGACTGATAGTGGTACATTGTATCTATTAACACTATTACACCACATGGTATGACTGATAGTGGTACATTGTATCTGTTAGCACTATTACACCACATGGTATGACTGATAGTGGTACATTGTATCTATTAACACTATTACACCACATGGTATGACATAGTGGTACATTGTATCTGTTAACACTATTACACCACATGGTATGACTGATAGTGGTACATTGTATCTGTTAACACTATTACACCACATGGTATGACTGATAGTGGTACATTGTATCTATTAACACTGTTACACCACATGGTAAGTTCTACTGCTCTGACTGGCTGACTGTT
The DNA here is from genome assembly GCA_016617855.1 of Megalonaias nervosa. NCBI lineage: Eukaryota > Metazoa > Mollusca > Bivalvia > Unionida > Unionidae > Megalonaias > Megalonaias nervosa. The sequence goes on along the minus strand of JAECUM010000208.1, from coordinate 44,519 downwards.
ACACCACATGGCAAGTTCCACAGTTCTAACTGCCTAGGTAAGTAAGGACTTTTGTTTGATTCCTCCATTACTCTGGGACACTATAACTAGCAACAGTCATTACACGTTTCAGTGGTCACTATTGCCACACACTGACTTTTTATCCAAACCTAATTGGATTACTTTTAACTAAGGGGTGGACTACCAAAAAGCAGTTCATGATATAAAAATGTACTAATGGACAACTTATTAGTAACAACATTTTCAGTATTGTAGTTCAGTTTACAATTTGAGATTTGTTAGTGATGAAGATCTGATATTACCCAAGGCAAACACTGAACAATTTCAAGTCTCATTCCGGTATACTAGTAAAGTAATATTATGTGATTCTCTTCCTATAAAATCAGGATGAGCATCAACAATAGATATACTCAAATAAAAGTAGCTGAAGTTGTAACAAAAGCACTGTACTGTGAAGCAAACTGTACACTAAGTATACTGTACTGTGTATCCCCATCAGTCCTGAAGCACACTATACAGAATATACGGTACTGTCCATCCCCATCAACAGTGAAGCATTATCCTTACAGCATATTGTATTGTTTATCCCCATAAGTAGTAAAGTGTTGTACATACAGTATACTGTATTGTGTGTCCCCATCAGTAGTAAAGCACTGTACATACAGTATACTGTATTGTGTATCCCCAACAGTAGTAAAGCACTGTACATACAGTATACTGTACTGTGTATCCCCACTGGTGGTAAAGCACTGTACATTATACTGTACTGTGTATTCCCAGCAGAAGTCAGCATATCAAACACAGTGTACATGTGTAGTGTAAAGTATATTAGATTGTTTTTTTCAATGAGGAACTGCAACCACAGACATAACCACATAAAACCAATAAATCGTTTAGATAAATAACAAAAAATAAACACACAATACTCCTGTATCTTGCTTCCTTTGGTTTAGGGGAAGACAAAATTATACACTTCATCTTAAAATCAATTTTACAAACACATTGCACAATACAAATTATGTATCAAAGCTAGTCTATGTACAAAATATACAGACTACATGTATTATAATGCTAATATGGAGACCATTATTGTATTAGAAACCTACTGACAAAGAGGACACAGTATGTCAAACTACGCACTCTGATAATTACTGAATACCTTTTGAGCAAATTATAATAGAAATTAAAGCAGATCTGATTTTATATATGAATACAAACTTTAGTTGCCCATTTTCCAAAACCTCCGTCATTGTCACCATGACAGTGCCCAAATGCTGTGTAGTAAATCATGTCACTTTGACAATGCCCTAATCTGATGTAACAAATTATTGTCACCATGACAATGCCTAAATGCTATGTAGTAAATCATGTCACAATGACAGTGCCCAAATGCTATGTAGCAAGTCAGTGACACCATCACAATACCCAATTGCTATGTAGTAAATCGTTGTCACCAAGACAGTGCCCAAATGCTGTGTGGCAAGTCAGTGACACCATCACAATACCCAATTGCTATGTAGTAAATCATTGTCACCAAGACAGTGCCCAAATGCTATGTAGCAAGTCAGTGACACCATCACAATACCCAATTGCTATGTAGTAAATCGCTGTCGCCAAGACAGTGCCCAAATGCTGTGTGGCAAGTCAGTGACACCATCACAATACGCAATTGCTATGTAGTAAATCACTTTCGCCAAGACAGTGCCCAAATGCTGTGTGGCAAGTCAGAGACACCATCACAATACCCAATTGCTATGTAGTAAATCACTGTCGCCAAGACAGTGCCCAAATGCTGTGTGGCAAGTCAGTGACACCATCACAATACCCAATTGCTATGTAGTAAATCACTGTCGCCAAGACAGTGCCCAAATGCTGTGTGGCAAGTCAGTGACACCATCACAATACCCAATTGCTATGTAGTAAATCATTGTCACCAAGACAGTGCCCAAATGCTGTGTGGCAAGTCAGTGACACCATCACAATACCCAATTGCTATGTAGTAAATCACTGTCACCAAGACAGTGCCCAAATGCTGTGTGGCAAGTCAGTGACACCATCACAATACCCAATTGCTATGTAGTAAATCATTGTCACCAAGACAGTGCCCAAATGCTGTGTGGCAAGTCAGTGACACCATCACAATACCCAATTGCTATGTAGTAAATCGCTGTCGCCAAGACAGTGCCCAAATGCTGTGTGGCAAACCACAGATGTATGGTGCAGACCTAAACCACTTGTAAGAATTTTGTGTTCACTGAGAAATACACAGCTGTTTTACACATAAGAATTTTGTGTTCACTGAGAAATACACAGCTGTTTTACATAGCAATTTCTGTTCGTAAAGAATATTTTACCAAAGTACAGGCAACAAATCAAGGTACTGATCTTACATGCAGAGTGTTTGTTCTGTAAAGACACTGCATGCCAAAGTTCTATCAAATTGCTAGAAACTTTGGTTCTATCATTTAAGAGCTTGTGAATGCTACAATGCACCCAGTTCAAGTATCTGTATCATTATGAGTGAAGCAATTACATGTCAATCATAATTTGATGGTGTGATGAACTGCTGACAAATAAAATAAAGCAATCACAAAGAATTGTGACCTTGTGTTGGCTAATTCATGAATATTGCTGTTGGTATAGAAATAATGTGTCAGCAAATTCATGAATATTACAGTTGGTATAGAAATAGTGTCTACTAATTCATTAATATTACAGTTGGTATAGAAATAGTGTCTGCTAATTCATTAATATTACTGTTGGCATTGAAATAGTGTCTGCTAATTCATTAATATTACTGTTGGTATTTAAATAGTGTCTGCTAATTCATTAATATTACTGTTGGCATTTAAATAGTGTCTGCTAATTCATTAATATTACTGTTGGTATTGAAATAGTGTTGTCGTATTCATTATGATTACTGTTGGTATTAGAATAGTGTCTGCTAATTCATTAATATTACTGGTGGTATTGAAATAGTGTCTGCTAATTCATTAATATTACTGTTGGTATTGAAATAGTGTCTGCTAGTTCATTAATATTACTGTTGGTATTGAAATAGTGTCTGCTAATTCATTAATATTACTGTTGGTATTGAAATAGTGTCTGCTAATTCATTAATATTACTGTTGGTATTGAAATATTTCTGCTAATTCATTAATATTACTGTTGGTATTGAAATAGTGTCTGCTAGTTCATTAATATTACTGTTGGTATTGAAATAGTGTCTACTAATTCATTAATATTACTGTTGGTATTGAAATAGTGTTGGCATATTCATTATGATTATGTTGGTGTTGAATTAGTGTTTGCTAATTCATTAATATTACTGTTGGTATTGAAATAGTGTCTGCTAATTCATTAATATTACTGTTTGCATTGAAATAGTGTCTGCTAATTCATTAATATTACTGTTGGTATTTAAATAGTGTCTGCTAATTCATTAATATTACTGATGGTATTGAAATAGTGCCTGCTAATTCATTAATATTACTGCTGGTATTGAAATAGTGTCTACTAATTCATTAATATTACTGTTGGTATTGAAATAGTGTTGGCATATTCATTATGATTATGTTGGTGTTGAAATAGTGTTTGCTAATTCATTAATATTACTGTTGGTTTTGAAATAGTGTCTGCTAATTCATTAATATTACTGTTGGTATTAAAATGGTGTCTGCTAATTCATTATTATTACTGTTGGTATTGAAATAGTGTCTGCTAATTCATTAATATTACTGTTGGTATTGAAATAGTGTCTGCTAATTCATTAATATTACTGTTGGTATTGAAATAGTGTCTGCCAATTCATTAATATTACTGTTGGTATTGAAATAGTGTCGGCATATTCATGAATGTTACTGTTGGTATATAAATGGTGTGTCAGCCATTTCATGAATATTGCTGTTGGTATTGAAATAGTGTCAGCAAATTCATGAATATTGCTGTTGGTATAGAAATAGTGTCAGAAACTTCATGATAACTTGCTATAGAAATTGTGTGTGTGTTAATAAGAGGATGAGTAACATTAGAGACCAGCTGTCATTGTTGCTGTGGGAATCTATGGACTGTGACTAAAATTGTGGACTAGACTTGAGTAATCATCTGATAGACATCTGTCAAGGTAAACAGGTCTGGAAATATACTGCATAAAAACAATCCAATTCTTTTTTTCCCGTTCAAACATATTGCACAAAAACAACCCAATTCTTTTTTTTCGGTCAAACCTGTCCACAAACAGTTAATACTTACGTCATGTCTAGGTGTTATTGTGTTTACTATCCACATTTTGGTTCCCTTTTCTTTGAAAATTTTGATTATGAGCAAAGTGTATGAAACAGTAAACCAGTAATAGTGCTCCTGAATATTTACAATCACTATTCCAGTATAGGCTACCTGGCAATACTCCCCACCTGTGATCATGTCTGCCAAACATTATAAAATTCCCAAACCAAATAACGAATTATTTTTAAAAAGTTTCCAATACTCTGGAATAGTATTCCAGTTGAGATTAGAAACGCCCACTCTATTTCCTTCTTCTAAACCCAATATATCCAGTGGCTTCAGAGATGCAGCTAAAATAAATAAATTCCTTTGTATGAGGGCCTCAAGGTAGATTAGTTCTTAGCTAATTGTGTTACCCTCTTTAAATAAAGTCATTATTATTATTATTATTATTATAGTCTGGAAATCACTTTGTGCACTCGTCCCATCTAGTGACAGACAGTTGATGGGCATGTTTGATTCAAACTACGTCATTATACATTGACACTGGAACTTGTTTGTCAGGACACCTGTCGCATGCACAACATTTCTATGCAGTGGTCAAGCAAAACTATATCCTTCCAAGTTTTATTGAAATACTAAATGAATTAAATAATATTGCAAACAGAAAGCATAAATTGTTCCTCATTGACCTTGTTCTTACTGTTACAAATCTTAGATCCCCATGGTTACACACATATTTGGAAACAGTCACATCTTTCATGGACAATTATGCTATGTCCACCGCAGAACACAGTAGCAGTCTGCCTTAGAACACAGTAGTTTATACAACTTGACTGCTATATTCTTGTAGAGAAGACATTTGAATGCTTCAGATTTCTTCAGCATGATTGGAAAAAAAATGAATGCAGAATTTGTCAAGATTATTTAAAACAGTGATATAAACAAATGTGTACCAGTCATTCCATTTACAACACATACATCGCAGTTTTAAAGCATGACTGGAACTTATTACATCTTGATGAACAAGATGTCTTCCAACAGTTGACACAGTCTGTCTAAACTGCATGAAAGTCAAACTCCCTCAGAGAGAATAGCCCATCTCCCTTGCATTTAACTGCCATTTCCTTCCTATGACAGCCCTAAACTGGGGATGACTATTGTCACCTAATTCACACATTCTGAAAGAAAAAAGATCAATCCCAATGTAACAAAGTTATTTTGAAATCCATTGTAACAAAGTTATTTTGAAATCCATTGTAACAAAGTTATTTTGAATTTATGTGACGCTTACTGAATAGCACAAGCATTAGTCTAAAAGCCAGACTGGTACACATTTCTTAAGGTCAATACATCAGCTTTACAGACAATTCTTATTAAGTTCTCATGTATCAACTTATCAGCAAATTCTGATAAAGTTTTCATGTATCAACTATACAGCAAATTCTCCTAAACTGCCTTTTCTCATATATCAACATTTCAGCAAATTCTCATATAGTTCTCATGTATCAACTTTACAGCAAATTCTAAACTGCATTAAGTTCTTGTATATTTGAAGATTTTGACACAAGTTTTGGTTTCTGTGATGGACTAAATCCTACAACCTGGAGATAAAAGCCAAATTTATGGTGGATCCCTTGCAAGTATTAGAAATTAATAAGTAACACAGGAACATGGTATTGTAAAACCATCATATCAGTTCATCAGCTCCTAATTTATTTTAAACTTTTAACAATGATTAAATCAAGCAAATTTTTATGTAAAATGAAAGTATAAACCAAAGTATAGTCATAGCAGAAACATTTCATTAACTAACCCAAAGTACATAACATTTCTTTTGCTGAACTAAATTTTGGAGGAAATTTTACATAATTGATAAATTTGCTTCCACTTACTGCCTGGATATTTTTCAACTGAGAAGTTACTTAAATTTGAAAACAATCTAGATCCAACTTACATCTTCAAGACGCCTTGCTGCAACAGATTGTTTACCAGAATCTGTATAAGTGCTGCCATCTTCTAGCAGGTCTGTTTTCCTGCCCAAGGGAGATGGCTTTGAAATGTCCATGGGGCATGAGAGAACTGCAGGAAAACTAGGTTTGCTGTAGTAGGGGACTTCTGGAAATAATATTTATTATCATGATGAAGTAAGCTATGATAAATGTGATAAGGATGTAAACAGACAACACTCAGCTATGTGATGAGCCTAGTTAAACAGTGCCAGGCAGCACACAGTTACATGATGAGGATTTTAAACAGTGCCAGGCAGCACACAGTTACATGATAAGGATTTTAAACAGTGCCAGACAGCACTCAGTTACATGATGAGGATTTTAAACAGTGCCAGGCAGCACACAGTTACATGATAAGGATTTTAAACAGTGCCAGACAGCACACAGTTACATGATAAGGATTTTAAACAGTGCCAGACAGCACTCAGTTACATGATGAGGATGTTAACAGTGCCAGACAGCTCTCAGTTATGTGATAAGGATGTTAAATAGTACTAGACAGCACTCAGTTATGTAATGAGAATGCTAAACAGTGCCAGACAGCACTCAGTTATGTAATGAGAATGCTAAACAGTGCCAGACAGCACTCAGTTATGTAATGAGAATGCTAAACAGTACCAGACAGCACTCAGTTATGCAATGAGAATGCTAAACAGTGCCAGACAACACTCAGTTATGTAATGAGAATGCTAAACAGTGTCAGACAGCACTCAGTTATGTGATAAGGATGTTAAAGTGGGCCAGACAACAATCAGGTATAAAAGGTACAATCACTGTGTCTACAGTGATTCCTTACAATAGCACTATTAATGGGAGCCATTAAGTGTTGTATTTGAGGTGTCTTATATTGATTACACTGAACATAGTCTTTTTATTACATGTTGTTGTTGTGGGTTTAACACCATTTTCAACAAACAATGGACTATACATAGTGGCCAGTATAACTGGTGGGGGAAGAATCTGGGAAAAGCCCTGTGAAAGCCACTGACCCATGGGAAGCTACTGGCAAGCTTTCTCACATACCAACTTTATACTGAGATGCCATGTAAACTGTACAGTTTTATAATGAGACACCATGTAAAATGGACAGTGTTATAATGCAATGACATGTAAAATGAATAGCATTATAACTAGATGCCATATAATTGGGACCCTGTTATAATGAGATGCCATATAAAATATAGGGTTATAATGAGATGCCATGTAAAAATGACTGTTATAATGAGGTGCTTTGTAAAATAGACAGTGCTATGAGGTCCACTGTAACATAGACAGTGTTATAATGAGGTGCTTTTTAAAATGGACAGTGTTATACCAGAAGTGCCTTATAAAGAGGTATATTGTAAAAAAGGCTATTATACCAAACGTGCCTTGTAGAAAGGTAGTTATAAAGAGGTACATTGTAAAAGGGACAGTGTTATTATGAGGTGTATTGTAAAAGGTATGATGCTATACTGAGGTGCCTTATGGTGAGAGACCACTGTATTATGTGTGATAGCTGTGCTACACTAAAAAGTAGATATGGTCGGAATATCTATGCTATTGATGTTAAAATAAATCCCAACAGGTCACAAATGTAGTTACATTATGAACTAATTTAACTAGGAGGAGTGAAAGTAAAAAGGAACAGTCAACAAATGCATGCAGATATTGTAAAAGGTATGATGCTATACTGAGGTGCCTTATGGTGAGAGACCACTGTATTATGTGTGATAGCTGTGCTACACTAAAAAGTAGATATGGTCAGAATATCTATGCTATTGATGTTAAAATAAATCCCAACAGGTCACAAATGTAGTTACATTATGAACTAATTTAACTAGGAGGAGTGAAAGTAAAAAGGAACAGTCAACAAATGCATGCAGATATTACGCAGCAGTGAATCGACAGTGTAGAAAAATAAATTTCTTTTTAACAAAATTGGAAGATTATCTAAGCAATGGATTCTAAGATGAACAAAATTATGTTAAATTTGTTTATATCTTTTTATTATTTTTATCTGGTAACAGATCATCACTACTGCTCCAATATTATAGTTTAGTAAAGGGAGATAATTATTGCTCTCAATTCTGTCATTGAGATGCATCATTCCTCTTAACTATTCCACTGTCTCACTTACCAGTGGGATGGGAATTTTCTTGGTAACTGGATTCTAAACCTCTGGAAAAGCCTTCCCTCTGCGTATACTGGTCCTTCTGAGAAGGTCTTTTCCCTGAAAATAATTGCATTAATACTACAATGGAACAGACCAATGAACAAAAAAGACCATCCAACTATCCAGCAATCTTTTTAAATAAACATTAAATAGGCTAATAAACAAATATAAACAGCTTGCTAACTTTTTGGCTTAATATTTTCTTTCATACCAAACCAAAAAGCATAGGCTGTCTCTGAAAAAAGAGTTGACAAAGGAGTGAAATGAAAGTAAATGTTATCTGCATCAGGTAAAAGATCAGCAAACATGACAAAAACATTTTTCAAAATCATTTCATATATTTAAGTGTATGTAAGAAGCTGTTTGTTCAGTTTGTAGCTTCTCAAATGAGACATTACAAGGTGAAGGCACTTAAAGAATGATGTTATACATGCAATGGTGACAAATTGTCATACATATTAATGTGACAATGAAAATTCCCTGACTATCATCTGTACATAACTGTTATGGTGTATGCTGGAATTGACTTGATTCAGTAGGCACCATTAATTTAAAATAAGGAACTTAAATCAGTGTTGTTTGATACATAGATTAGGATCTCATATCAGTTTTCAATACATAATGTAGGAAAAAGCTACCTTGTTCTAATAACTGCTTTTTGCGTTGGGACTTGGGGTAGGGTCTATGCACAATATCAATGGACCCATAGTTACTGTCAGTGCTATACCCTGGACTAACAGGCCGAGCAGGGCGACGCTGTCGTCTCTCTTTTTCTGGAATGAATTTTTTTTTTTAATTAAGGAATTATTTCAAATATCAACACAATAATGAAATTCATTGCAATGAAAAAATGTGATTTCAGTGAAAACTGAGGTAAAATAAAATCTTGCAAAAGTGGATTATCTGTACTTTAACAGAGTAAACTAGGACAGTCACTGAAATGTACAGCAAACTAGGACAGTCACTGAAATGTAAACTATGACAGTCACTGAAATGTAAAGTAAACTAGGACAGTCACTGAAATGTACAATAAACTAGGACAGTCACTGAAATGTAAAGTAAACTAGGACAGTCACTGAAATGTACAGTAAACTAGGACAGTCACTGAAATGTACAATAAACTAGGACAGTCACTGAAATGTACAGTAAACTAGGACAGTCACTGAAATGTAAAGTAAACTAGGACAGTCACTGAAATGTACAGTAAACTAGGACAGTCACTGAAATGTACAATAAACTAGGACAGTCACTGAAATGTAAAGTAAACTAGGACAGTCACTGAAATGTAAACTATGACAGTCACTGAAATGTAAAGTACACTAGGACACTCACTGAAATGTACAGTACACTAGGACAGTCACTGAAATGTACAGTACACTAGGACAGTCACTGAAATGTACAGTACACTAGGACAGTCACTGAAATGATCAGTAAACTAGGACAGTCACTGAAATGTACAGTAAACTAGGACAGTCACTGAAATGTACAGTAAACTAGGACAGTCACTGAAATGTACAGTAAGCTAGGACAGTCACTGAAATGTACAGTAAACTAGGACAGTCACTGAAATGTAAACTAGGACAGTCACTGAAATGTACAGTAAACTAGGACAGTCATAGAAATGTAAAGTAATGGTTATGAAAGAAAAGCTAATGACTGATCTTTTTAGTTAATCAGTGGGAGTCAAAGAACATAATCAAGTGTAAAATAATGAAGGAACAAGTTTTAAAACAGACCTTGACTCTAGGCATCAATGCAAAAACTTTGTACACAAATTATTTAAATCAACTCATTGAGTCTTAAATTATGATGTAGACAGTGGGAAATTTAATATCATTTAAAATATTGCAACAAAAAAAAAATTAAAAAATGATTGATTGTAAAAGAAAAATCAAACTTAATATAGGTACTTGTCATATTGATTTTTTACAACAGATTTTATCATAGATACCTGGAATATTGATCTTTACAGCTGATTTTATCATATATACCTGAAATATTGATCTTTGCAACTGATTTTATCATAGATACCTGGAATATTGATCTTTACAACTGATTTTATCATAGATACCTGGAATATTGATCTTTACAGCTGATTTTATCATAGATACCTGGAATATTGATTTTTACAACTGATTTTATCATAGATACCTGGAATATTGATCTTTACAACTGATTTTATCATAGATACCTGGAACATTGATCTTTACAACTGATTTTTTCATAGATACCTGGAACATTGATCTTTACAACTGATTTTTTCATAGATACCTGGAATATTGATCATTACAACAAATTTTAGTCTACTTGACATTTATTTCAAATAATCACAGGAATGAAATGAGATTACAAATTTTGAATACTTCAGATATTAAACTCTAAATATTTTCCATATTTAATATAACCATTGATCACTGTTCTGTGTTACTAACATTGAATGAAAATCTCTCAAATTACTTATTCTGGCATAGTATTGAACTCAGTATGAAAACAAATATTTTGATTAAATTGCTGAATAAAATATTTGGAAGAATTGTAGCAATTGTAGCAATTCTGATTCTTGTACAATGAACTGTGAGGACAAACTGGTCACTTACTTGACTTTGGATTCAGGTCACAGACAGTAGTACCCACAACAGTTAAGCCTGACATCTCGGCAGCTCTGGCAACCGCACTGGCAAAATCAGCCTCAGTCAGGAATGAGCCATCACCAGAACTACAGGTGCTTGATCTTACACTGCTACAGTCTGTATTACACTGGTCTGTTATTGTGGCCCAATGATCTGTAACACAAAGTAATAATATTTGAACAAAGTTTCAGCTGAGTACAGAGCTGATGCAGAATATAGGACTTCTAACACAGGACTTTAGTTAGACCACTATAGTCCCACTATCTTTTTCTCGTAAATTTAACACGGAACTAAAGTTAGACTGCCATAGTCCTTCAGTCTCTGTCTCACAATACTTAATGAAGGATTATAGTTAAACTGTCACCATCCCTCTACCTATGTTTGACTGATATGTGGTAAAACAATAATCTGTTATCACAAGAGAGAAATATTTACCATCATTTGGATCCTCCTGACACCTTGTCACTTCAATGTCTGACTCTGTGGCATAATCTGCATCCTCCGAAATTGGTGAGTCTTGACTACGGTACCTGTCTTGACCTCGGTACCTGTCTAAATTTGTGCTGATATTCTGACCACTTCTGAAAATTACATCAAATAACTTGATTAACAGTATTGTACTGAATCTCAATATGTAATACAGTCATTAGATCAGTCTGTGTAATATGGTCATTAGTTCAGTCTATGTAATATGGTCATTAGTTCAGTCTATGTAATATAGTCATTAGTTCAGTCTATGTAATATGGTCATTAGTTCAGTCTATGTAATATGGTCATTAGATCAGTCTATGTAATATGGTCATTAGTTCAGTCTATGTAATATGGTCATTAGTTCAGTCTATGTAATATGGTCATTAGTTCAGTCTACTTGCACATGGTGTTCACTTCCAAGTCAACAAAGGTGTAGTTCACCTTCAGTTACATGTACTCTTATACTGCAGTTTAAAGTCCTGTGAAAGTGTCCATTAAGCATAAAACAGCAAGAAAAATACAGCCTATTATTTTGACTGAGTGAGAGACAAACTGAAGATTAAGCAAATGGGTCAGACAGACACATGAAGAAATACAAACAGATGTATGGACACAGAATGAACAATATACTGACTGATGAATGAAAAAGACTGACACATGAAGAAATACAAACAGATGTATGGACACAGAATGAACAATATACTGACTGATGAATGAAAAAGACTGACACATTTGATAATAGTGATTTAAGACCTGACAGAGAGAGTGAACACATCAAAAATACACCAGAAAGTACCAGGTACTATATAGCCATTATTGTGTAGAGGTGATACCTAATACTTCCATAGAATTTCATTCTCTTTGTATCTTTGATGTGTTCTCTCTATTTCTCTCTCTCTCCTCTCTCTCTCTCTCTCAGGTCTTGTATCTCTATTAGTAAAAATGTCAGTCTTTTTCATTCATCAGTCAATAGATTGTCCTTAAAAATACATCTATGACAGTCAAATTAATAATATAAAATCCTTTAAAATAAGTTAACTTAAAAATGTAAAATCCTTACAATCTATGACCAGTCAAGTTAAAAATGTAAAATTCTTAAAAATAGTCTATGACCAGTCAAGTTAAAAATGTAAAATTCTTAAAAATACATTCTATGACCAATCAAGTTAAAACTATAAAATCCTTAAAAATACATTCTATGACCAGTAGTGTAGAAAAAACTAAAATCATTAAAAATACATTCTATGACCAATCAAGTGAAAAATATAAAATTCTTAAAAATACAGGGTCAGCAGATAAAGAGAAAGCTTGAAAAGAAGACAATACCTGTTTGGATGGTACAAGGAATTATTTAAACATGACTGGTCTCCCACAAGACTTGACAGTGATGATTGACATGCCCTGTCTACACAGGATCCATCTGGACCCCTACTTGGGTCCATGTTGGAAGGATCTACACACTGCTGGCAGGGAGGGGCTGGTGGGGCTGGACCTGGGCCCCATTGACTGTCACTAAAAAATCTAAAGTCCTCCCTTTGGGGGACTATTCTGTATTGCTGAAAACATGGAATATTGGATTCCTGATCACTCTGTGAGCCCCTACTTGGGGTTGTTCCCCTTGTGGAAGAATTGTAGTTTGTAGGGGTGCCCCTTGTGGGTTGAGAATGGTTCACATTATTCTCTCGTGGTGAATGATTGTGAGAATATACTCCACAAGTTCGTGAGGGACCACTGTTTAAGGTAGGAGTCCGTGGGGACTGAGTCCTTTGTATGTATTGCCTAGGAGAATATGGCCGCATATCAAAATATTTTTCAGATTGACATCGCGGACACTCATTGTCTGAATACACTGGCATATTCCAGCTTGAAACAGGAGTTTGTGAATGTGGAACAGGACATGAACATGCAGACAGCTTGGAAAAAGACACTGGAGAAATAGGACTTCTATTCAAGTTGGCACGGTCATCTCCATGAACCTCAGAGTAGGTAGGTGGAGGATTACCTCCCCTAAAATCTATCTCATTAGGGGGTGGATGCTCTGGAGGTGGAGGTAGAAGCTCTGCCCAATTCACTGTAGCTTGCTTGTTTGGACCCAGAAGCTTGCTATTTGTCTTCTTTCTGTGTTTTAGAAGAAGTCCATTTTCATCTGAAAAGGAAAAATAAATTACAATTTAAAAAATTGGAATAACAAAGTTTAAGGACACCTAAAGGACAATCTATATTAAAGAATATGTTGAAAGTAAGAGAACGATAAGAAACAACAAAACAATATAGTATCTGTCAAACCTAAATATATGGAAAAACTGTTACCTAGTGATTTGTGAGCTAGTGATATACTGGCTACTGATTTGTTAGCTGGCAATATACTGGCTAGTTATAAGTTAGCTCATGATATACTGGCTAGTGATATGTTAGTGATATCCTAGCTAGTGATATGCTAGCTAGTGATAAGTTAGCTCATGATATACTGGCTAATAATAAGTTAGCTCATGATATACTGATTAGTGATAAGTTAGCTCATGATATACTGGCTAGTGATATGCTAGCTAGTGATATGTTAGCTAGTGATATGTTAGTGATATACTGGCTAGTGATATGCTGGCTAGTGATATGTTAGCTAGTGTTATGCTGGCTAGCAGTACTATGTTAGCTAGTGATATACTGGCTAATGATATCTTAGCTAGTGATATACTGGCTAGTGATATGCTGATGCCTCATACATGTACAAAATTACATGTGTTTTATTCCAAACTGGCAGAAAAATTTAGCTTAATGTGATGTAGAGGTATGTCAAAATATCAAAGAGTTCGTTCCATCGACTTGGAACAAAACATGAATGGAGTTCTACATATCCACACTTTACAAATACTTCAGCTATACCATGTGAACAGATTTTAAAACATTGGGATAAATCAAAAAGTCTGATTCAGTGAATCTCAAAATTTTGATGCATGGACCTTGGTGAAAACACCAGAATAGCTCCAGTCTGGCTGTGTGATATGGAGTTATGGACTGAACATTGACATTACATGCTAGATCAACATTTAAGATTAAATGTGTTATGTAATAGTCTTAACACAGTACAATATTACATGCGTTATGTAATAGTCTTAACACAGTACAATATTAAATGTGTTATGTAATAGTCTTAACACAGTGCAATATTAAATGTGTTATGTAATAGTCTTAACACAGTGCAATATTAAATGTGTTATGTAATAGTCTTAACACAGTGCAATATTACATGTGTTATGTAATAGTCTTAACACAGTGCAATATTACATGTGTTATGTAATAGTCTTAACACAGTGCAATATTAAATGTGTTATGTAGTAGTCTTAACACAGTGCAATATTAAATGTGTTATGTAGTAGACTTAACACAATGCAATATTAAATGTGTTATGTAATAGTCTTAACACAGTACAATATTAAATGTGTTATGTAATAGTCTTAACACAGTACAATATTACATGTGTTATGTAATAGTCTTAACACAGTACAATATTAAATGTGTTATGTAATAGTCTTAACACAGTACAATATTAAATGTGTTATGTAATAGACTTAACACAGTACAATATTAAATGTGATATGTAATAGTCTTAACACAGTGCAATATTAAATGGATTATTTAATAGACTGAACACAGCATAATATAACAATGTCTATAAAACAGCTTTTCCTAAAACCAAGAATTTGAGGATGCTATTCTGATCAAGGTCAATTTCACAAAACAAGCAAACAGTCATACTTAGGTTGTTTCAGACAAATGGGTAAACACAAAACAAGTAAACAGTCATACTTAGGTTCTTTCAGACTATTGGGTAAACAGAAAACAAGCAAACAGTCATACTTAGGTTGTTTCAGACTATTGGGTAAACACAAAACAAGCAAACAGTCATACTTAGGTTGTTTCAGACTATTGGGTAAACAAAAAACAAGCAAACAGTCATACTTAAGTTGTTTCAGACTATAGGGTAAACACAAAACAAGCAAACAGTCATACTTATGTTGTTTCAAACTATTGGGTAAACACAAAACAAGCAAACAGTCATACTTAGGTTGATTCAGACTATTGGGTAAACAGAAAACAAGCAAACAGTCATACTTATGTTGTTTCAAACTATTGGGTAAACACAAAATACACCTGAGATGAACTAGATCTAAAATGGATGACTCTAGGATTTATCAAATCTCAAGGATTCAGAGAAATACATGTAGTGTTGGTCAATTGATAATCCAAATAAACAATGTCCTGATCAACAAGATTGTATTTTAGTTGTATGGTTACCTGTTGTGTGGCTCCCACTATCACTGGTTGGACTCTGCATAGGATCACTACCATCTTGGGGACCACCTTGTGACAAAATGGATCATCATAAGACAAGTAAATATATAAAGCCAAAATACAAGACTAACCAATGACTTTGACAGCAATACTGATATTTAGGAAGTTTGTGTAAAGTACTTTGCCACATGGTCATGTCAGTTAGGAAGGGTTCTGCAGATCTGTCTGCAAACTGTGTTATGATGATACCCCCACCCACCCTACATCTACAAAATCTTAATGTTGCTGATGTTCTTGTACACACATTTAAGTCTTGTCTTATCCTGGTGGGAGAAAATAAAAATAAAATACACACAAGTTCTACAGTATTTTTTAAAATCTATCATGAAATGCATTATTTCATAACCATTATAATGAAATGTACTTAAAGCAGATTGTATTTTTAGCGTCAAAAACTAGTTCATCAAACAGTTTATTCAGAACAGCTGAAGGTGGTCCCATAATTGCAATTTGACCAATTAAATTACCTGTTGTATGAAACATTCAAATTAATTGCAATCATTCTGTAAAATCTGACAAACCTGCCTAACATATCCAAAATAGATGATTACATTTTTCTAGGTTCGAAGTTATCAGGTGTTGCATTAGGTTGACATGTATATCCTAACAATGTTACCATCTATATTATAAATATTATAACACTGTTAGCATGGATGCTATGACCTAATTGACTGAGAAATTACTTCATATAACTATGGACTAGTGTTGTGTTGCATTGACTGTCATTACTAACAAATGAAGTTAATCAATCAGTAAAAATTGATCAAATTATACAAGTTGCCATGGTAATTAAGAAGTTGACTTGCAAAATTAGTAAAAACATTTATTACAATCAAAAGTTATAACAGATCCGAGTGTTAGGTTGGCTATTGTCAGTAATAATATGCATTTATCACATTAAAAGTTAAAACACATACTAGTGTTAGGTCGGCTATTGTCAGTATTGGAGTCACTACTGGCCACCTCTGGCTTGTGACAACTGTCTGCTGAACCCTCACTGCATGGGATGTAGCCATGGTTAATGGGACGAAAGATATGGTCTATGCCCTGAAATATAATAAACACTAACAAACATTAACACTCACTGATACTGATTATTTCTGTGGGACAACCTTTCTTCACATCCAATGAACATACCTAAACTTCTAAATACCATGAAATGTTACAAATGCTTAAGTATCTCTTACAAGCAAGTTGGGATCTAATCCATGTTACATAAAATCTTTAGGTGGGATCTAATCCATGTTACATAAAACCTGTAACTGGTGTTTAATCCATGTAGCATAAAACCTATAATTGGAATCTAATCCATGTTACATCAAACCTATAATTGGGATCTAATCCATGTTACATAAAACCTATAACTGGTATTTAATCCATGTAGCAAAAAACCTATAATTGGAATCTATTCCATATAGTTGGAATCTAGTTCCTGTTACATAAAACCTATAACTGGTATTTAATCCATGTTGCATAAAACCTATAATTGGGATCTAATCCATGTTACATCAAACCTACAGTTGGGATATAGTTCCTGTTACATAAAACCTATAACTGGGATCTAATCCATGTTACATAAAACCTATAACTGGGATCTATTCCATGTCACATAAAACAAATAGAACAACTGTGCCTCATTAAACTATGTACCCAAGCTGTGTTACTGCACTAAATGGTTTTATCTTTTTCCCCACAAACAGGTATTATATTCATTTCCTTGAAATTTGCTTACATTTTGTAAAATGACAATGCCATTGTACAGGTTCCAATAGTTTAACATGGGTTTCACAAATCAGTCTTCAAGAATCTATGATCCAGTCACAAGTTATATTTTGTTGTTTTTATCCTGATTAATTCTTTAACAGATTTTTAATGATGGAAATTGAGTTAGAGCAAATGCTTATAGTGTTCAGATTGGCAAATCTGTTACATATAATGTAAAGTGGAATAATTCATCATAGTGGTAAGTCTGTTACAAATAAAGGAAAGTGAAATAATTCATCAGAGTGGTAAGTCTGCTACATATAATGTAAAGTGGAATAATTCATCAGAGTGGTAAGTATGTTACATATAATGTAAAGTGGACTAATTCAACGGAGTGATAAGTCTGTTACATATAATGTAAAGTGGAATAATTCATCAGAGTGGTAAGTCTGTTACATATGATGTAAAGTGGAATAATTCATCAGAGTGATAAGTCTGTTACATATAATGTAAAGTGGACTAATTCAACAGAGTGGTAAATCTGTTACATATAATGTAAAGTGCAATAATTCATCAGAGTGGTAAGTCTGTTACATATAATGTAAAGTGGACTAATTCATCAGAGTGGTAAATCTGTTACATATAATGTAAAGTGCAATAATTCATCAGAGTGGTAAGTCTGTTACATATAATGTAAAGTGGACTAATTCATTAGATTGATAAGTCTGTTACATATAATGTAAAGTGGACTAATTCATTAGATTGATAAGTCTGTTACATATAATGTAAAGTGGACTAATTCATTAGATTGATAAGTCTGTTACATATAATGTAAAGTGGACTAATTCATTAGATTGATAAGTCTGTTACATATAATGTAAAGTGGACTAATTCATTAGATTGATAAGTCTGTTACATATAATGTAAAGTGGACTAATTCATTAGATTGATAAGTCTGTTACATATAATGTAAAGTGGACTAATTCATTAGATTGATAAGTCTGTTACATATAATGTAAAGTGGACTAATTCATTAGATTGATAAGTCTGTTACATATAATGTAAAGTGGACTAATTCATTAGATTGATAAGTCTGTTACATATAATGTAAAGTGGACTAATTCATTAGATTGATAAGTCTGTTACATATAATGTAAAGTGGAATAGTATCTCTTATTGCTTATCTTGTCTCTTACATACCTGTGTTCTTTGTCTCATAATATTCTTACATACCTGTGTTCTTTGTCTCATAATATTCTTACATACCTGTGTTCTTTGTCTCATAATATTCTTACATACCTCTGTTCTTTGTCTCATAATATTCTTACATACCTGTGTTCTTTGTCTCATAATATTCTGAGACTCAATGAGGGTGGTGGTGGCATATGGAGCAACAGGATCAGCTTTCTGGTAAAAAGTTTTAAGCTCAGGAAAGCTGCTGCTTCCAGCAGTATTATAGATATTGTCATCATGTGTCCCCACTTCCTTCTTCCCTTGTAGAAAGGCATTCAGCTCTGGTGAGAGTCCCAAATCTACAAGATATGCAAAAGTGTGCATAAACAATGGCCTATCAATAACTGGCTTTTCACAGTCAAGTTGTACAACAATCTGTTACACAGTTAAAAAATCTGGACTTTTATTTCGGACATGATCAGTGGCATATTTTTTACTGGGAACAAATGATGAAAGATTGTTATTTCTGGCATTGTTGTGAATATTATGCTAACTATATACAAAAATCTTGTCATCAACCAAATGCACAGTCCATTTCTGTTGAATCTGCAGAGTCCATTTGCTGTCCCCTCCATGACAATAAAATTAAATTTTCTCAAATTTTGGACTGACCATACAATTATGACTCATTATGATTTTAAAGTTTTTCCTGTGTCATTTGTCAATATATTTTTATGTAGTTTCAAAAATATTTGCCTTGTACTTTATTAGTTCACAAAGCGCTATGGAAAAATAAACATACAGGTGTTGCTCAATAGATTTAACAGCACAGAAAAAAACATAACAGTGTCAAACTCAGCTCTTAAAAAGAATACAATATAATATGAATACAATATGAATCAAATAAGGATTTCTTTAAAGATGTTTCCACATGGTGTTACATAGTATTGCTCATGTTAAAGAGTTTTTCAAATCAGATTTACATAGTATTACTTACTCCATTTAAAGGTTGTTTCCATTCAATTTTAAATAGTAATGTTCCTTTTGAAGAGTGTTTCCACTTAGTTTTACATAGTATTGCTCCCTTTAAAGATTGTTTCCATTCAGTTTTACCAAAGTTTTGCTCCCTTTAAAAACTGTTTCTATTCAGTTTTACATAGTGTTACTGACTTGCCTTTTCCCAAGTCTAGTATTGTAATATTATATGTGTCTGTGACCAAGTCTTGAATCATAACATTATATATGTCCATGACCCAGTCTAATATTGTAACATTATATGTTCCTGTGTGCAAGTCTAGTATTATAACATTATCTATGTCTGTGACCAAGTCTAGTATTATAACAGATGTGTCTGTGCCCATGTCTAGTATTGTAACATTATACATGCCTGTGATACAGTCTAGTATTGCAGGATTATGTGTCTGTGCCCAAGTCTAGTATTGCAACATTACACAAGTCTAATACTGTAACATTGTATGTGCCTGTGCCCAAGTCTAGCAATGTAACATTATATGTGCCTGTGCCCAAGTCTAGAATTGTAACATTATATGTGCCTGAGCCCAAGTCTAGTAGTGTAACATTATATGTGTCTGTGCCCAAGTCTAGAATTGTAACATTATATGTGTCTGTGCCCAAGTCTAGTATTGTAACATTATATGTGTCTGTGCCCAAGTCTAGTATTGCAACATTATATGTGTTTGTGCCCAAGTCTAGAATTGTAACATTATATGTGTCTGTGCCCAAGTCTAGTATTGTAACATTATATGTGTCTGTGCCCAAGTCTAGTATTGTAACATTATATGTGTCTGTGCCCAAGTCTAGTATTGCAACATTATATGTGTTTGTGCCCAAGTCTAGTAGTGTAACATTATATGTGTCTGTGCCCAAGTCTAGAATTGTAACATTATATGTGTCTGTGCCCAAGTCTAGTATTGCAACATTATATGTGTCTGTGCCCAAGTCTAGTATTGCAACATTATATGTGTTTGTGCCCAAGTCTAGTATTGCAACATTATATGTGACTGTGCCCAAGTCTAGTATTGCAACATTATATGTGTCTGTGCCCAAGTCTAGTATTGCAACATGATATGTGTCTGTGCCCAAGTCTAGTATTGCAACATTATACAAGTCTAGCACTGTAATATTATATGTGCCTGTGACCAAGTCTAGAATTGTAAGATTACATGCGTAAGCCCCCAAGTCTAGTATTGCAACATTACAGGAGCCAGTAGTCATGTCAAGCATTGTAACATTGTATGTTGTCTTTGTAATGCTTTATGTTGCTTGCTGTACATTTAATGTTGCTTACTGTGTGTTTTATGTTGCTAATTGTAATGTGTTATGCTGCTTACTGTGTGTTTTATGTTGCTTACTGCATGTTTTATGTCTAGTATAAAATTTGTATATTTATATATTACATGTTGATTTTATAGTAAAAAAATACTACAACTGGAATGAGGTGAAAAGGGGTTTATACATGTTCTATATCACCAAGTATTCTTTATTTGAAGGTGTCCACTATGGCAGGGTTTTACTTTATTTTATGATTAGAAATTATCATAGGTGACATAAATGTGAAATAAGTAAAAATTAAAATTCCAAATAATTACAATGAAATTTAAGTTTACCCTATGGAAGAAAAATATGTGCAAATCTATTTTTGTCCTTATTCAGTAGACCTACTTTTACTGCTACCCAAAATGACTTAATTCTTCTGTATTTTTCTACAATATAATAATTTTTTTTATTTATTGTAATGAAATGTAAACAACATTCACCACTAACAAAATGCATTGACAACCAAGTCAAAATCAAACAGTTATTTCCTATGATATAGCAAAATTAAATGAAATGGCAAGTACTTCACACAATATAACAATTTAGTAATGTTGTACAAATTTGTCATTGCTGGCAAGCTATTTTTTGTGGAATGAAACATATAATGAGGGTCTAAGAATACTGAAAATATATAAAATGAAACAATGCATTCTGGGAACAAAAGAAAAAAAGCTAGACCAAGTTTCAATTTCTACGATATCTAGAACAAAAGAAACCAAATATATCTGGACTACGCCTACCATTCGTACAGTGTAAGTTGGGGTCTTTAGTGCCATAGTTCCCGTACAGCATATTGCTACTGAAAGAGAAATTACAAAGACATTGTCAAAGGAATACCTAATTATACAAAACCAATTAGTCATTTATGACACAACTGTAATTATTGATAAACTGTCTTAAAGTGCAAGATGTTTTCAGTTTCACTAATTTGACTGCATTCAATTACAGATGTGACCATGGGATTGGATGACATGTTTTTGTAACTTATGGACAGGCCTGCTGTTGCCAACATAAAAACTGAAATATTTCTGTTTTTTGCATCTGGTGATGCAATAATATTAATTGTTGTTCCCAAATTTCTTGTATAAGTCAATTAGAATGAACCAATGTAAGAAATGGGTACTAAATACACTTTTTCTTATGTTTCATAAAAATTCCATTAAAAAACAGTCTTACCTTTCACCTATCTTGTGTTTTGGCTCTGCAATAAAAAATTGATGATTGATTAAATTTTCTTTTAAGTTTTGTCTCATAGTTCATCTAAAGTAGCAAATTAAATGCAGATTATTTAGAGATAAATTTATTTAACTTTACTTCTTCAAACATTTTTCAATAAATAACATGGTGCAGCATTTGTTGAAGAAGATATGCATGTATGAGAGAGAAATCTTTCTTGACTTTTCTTAATCCATTTTCATGGTTCCATTATGAAATCAGTGGTTCATTATTTGCTAGATGTACTCCATCATTAATCACCTAAAGCAAGGACATTTCTATTCAAATATCTGTACCTTAAATATGTTGCTAAAACTTGTAAACCATAATTTTGATTCAAACACTTTTTTAAGTTTTTGAAAATTCACTTATGCACTATGGTGTTATATTTGTTTGTGGGGTTTAGTTTGTTTGTGGGGTTTAATTTGGGGACAAAGAAAATGTTCTTGCAGATCTGTCATGAAAACAAGACCTTTATTTATCTGTACAACTTAGTTTTGCAACAGGAAGAAGACAGAAGAGGCAGAAGAGAAGAGGGAGATGGAGGAGGAGAATGAGGAGGCAGAGAAGTGGTAGGAATGGAAATAAGAGTTATATACCAGGAGTTTAAAATTTCAACACCTACCCCCTGTATAATATCTCTTCTCCTTCATTTTCTTTTTCTGTTTCTTCTTTTTGCACATCCAGACGGTGAATACACACAGTACCAGCCAGAGTGTGCCTCCTATTGTTCCAATCAGAACACCAATAAACCAGGGCTCCTTCATCAGGTCAGCATGCTCAGATCCTATGGACAGACAAATAGAGAGTGTAATAAGCTACCGAAGGGGCCAAAGTGGGCCTCATATCACTCACTTGACTGACATCTGGCTAACAGCCAAATGCAAGACAAACTGCCCAAGATATATGGGACAGTAGGCTGCTTTGCACTGAAATTTATTCCAATGCTGCTGATTGCAGGTGTTATGAAAATAAAAGAAAATAACTAAATTATTTCAAGGTATCTCTGAATCTTCTATCTTCATCCCTATCCAATGCCACATCAGTGTAATCCCTATCTGATGCAATACCCGTATAATCTCTAACTGATGCCACATCAGTATAATCCCTATCCAATGCCACATCTGTATAATCCCTATCCAATGCCACATCAGTATAATCCCTATCCAAAGCCACATCAGTATAATCCCTATCCATTGCCACATCAGTATAATCCCTATCCAATTCCACATCAGTATAAATCCCTATCCAATGCCACATCAGCATAATCCCTATCCAATGCCACATCAGTATAATCCCTATCCAATGCCACATCAATATAATCCCTATCTGATGCCATGTCAGTATAATCCCTATCCAATGCCACATCAATATAATCCCTATCCAATGCCACATCAGCATAATCCCTATCCATTGCCACGTCAGTATAATCCCTATCTCTGAATCTTCTATATTCATCCCTATCCAATGCCACATCAGGATAATCCCTATCCAATGCTACATTAGTATAATCCCTATCTGATGCCACATCAGTATAATCCCTATCCAATGCCACATCAGTATAATCCCTATCCAATGCCACATCAGCATAATCCCTATCCAATGCCACATCAGCATAATCCCTATCCAATGCAACATTAGCATAATCCCTATCTGATGCCACATCAGTATAATCCCTATCCAATTCCACATCAGTATAATCCCTATCCAATGCCACATCAGAATAATCCCTATCCAATGCCACATCAGTATAATCCTTATCTGATGCCACATCTGTATAATCCCTATCCAATGCCACATCAAGATAATCCCTTTCTGATATTACAAGGCCCCTTTGCCAGGATCTTTTGTGTCCAAGTTTGTGATAACTCTATCAGAATTTTCATACGTAAAGTTGTGTAAATGTTTTTCAACTTGTAGTGCTGAATTGGCATCATTTGTACACAATGAAAGTACATTATGTCAAAATTCTTGTCAAATTAGATCAAATACAGTTGAGCAGTTGTTGAAAAGTTGTTTTGACATTTCTCATCTTTTACAAAAGTGGCCATATTTTAAGCAGACTAGCACATTTTGTATAAGTCTGGAAGGTCTTCATACTGTGATGCTTTTAATCAAAATTGGTCAAATTCTATACAGCAGTTTTAAAACAAAAATATCATTAAGAGCAATATTTAGTGGCAGATCATTTGTACAGACCTTAAAGGTCTTCATGTCAGAATGCTTTCTGTCAAGTTAGATTCTATTCAACAGTTCTGCAGAAGAAGTTTGTTTAAAGGTTTCTGTTTTAAGTAACAGTGTCATTATTTGTTGTTGAATCAGTATCATTTATATAAATCCAAAACATTTTCATATCAGGATGAGTTCTGTGAAATATAATCCCAAGAAATTGGTCATGAACTGTGTGTCAAGACCAGTTCCAAGAAAAAGGTCATGAAATGTATGTCATGCCCAATCCCAAGAAGTTGGTCATGAACTGTATGTCAAGACCCCAATCCCAAGAAGCTGGTCATGAACTGTATGTCAAGACCCCAATCCCAAGAAGTTGGTCATGAACTGTATGTCAAGACCCCAATCCCAAGCTTCCATAATGACAACAGTTATTAGGTTAGATAACATTAGGTGTATACTTTAGTTCTATTCTAAAATCCAAAGAGATTGGGATTAAATGGTATTGAAATTAAATACAAGTAAAAATAATGTGTGATTTAGATTTTTAACGTAGCTTTAACAATTTTTCAGTCATATCGCTACGATGTCTGCAGTGTGACAGTTTATAGTGATGTCTAGCACTGGGGCATCATACTGCAGACATGTGGCATGATGTCCCACCCAGTCACATTATCCTGACACCAAGCCAACCCCTAACACTAATCTCTTAATGCTGAGCACCAAGCGAGGCAGCTGTTAGTACCATTTTTTAAGTCTTTGTTTTGACTCAGCCAGGGTTTGAACCTGCCACCTCATGCATCCGAGGCAGATGCTCTAACCACTAGGCCACTGGAGCGGTCTGTAAAAATATTTTCTGTCCAACCATGTGTCTGTACACACCTTAGGTTTATATAAGAGTAAAAATATTTAACACTCATATAAACCTAAGGTGTGTACAGACACATGGTTGGACAGAAAACATGGACACAAAACTGACTGCTAAGTTGAGTGGGCTTGACAAAAATAAAATTGTAGCCCCTTTCATAGTCCAATTGACAGACACAGTTCAATTAGCAATGTAACGAGATATGGCCCTTTTCATCATGTAATTGACAGATAAAATTCAATTAACAATATCAGGAAATTGTGACCCCTTTCACAGTCCACTTCACTGATACAATTCAATTAGCACCTTCAGGAAATATGGCAACATTTCATAAACAAAAAATTGGAAGAACTTAGGAATGTTGATTAAAGAAATAGGATTATCACATTCTTTGTAAACTCTTCCTACTGGCCCTTAAATTGCAAAAACAATGGAAATGGGAAAGGAGAGATCTAAAGCTGATTTGTTATTGGTTTATCTAGAAATCTGGCTTTAAAATGAAATTCAATTATCCTGCCTCTCGGCAAATGGGAAAGACTAATTAATTGCCTTGAATATTTGATTCCAATTAATGCAAGGATTAGTCTACGATATTTTCTGATAAAATGTCACAACAATAATGACTTTCAGTAAAGAGTTACATACAAGCAAGCCTTTCTCATCTTATCCCTTTATATTGCACTCCAAATTTAATATAAACAAAAGTCGACCATAGAGAGGCATAAAAACTATTATGTTATTTGTTTGAATTGTCAGTTAATGAAAAAGAAAGAATGGCATCTGATTAATGATACTAAATAAAATGGCTAAGGTCACATGACCCTCTTGAAAGAAGAGCCCCACGGGTAGAACTTAATATCCTGAATGGTAATTTCACTTCCATGCTAAGCTACTTGTCAAAATTCTAATTTGCTTGAAAAAACGTCTTACCCTGTGTGAGTGTTCCTATTGTCGTGGTGTCGGGGCTATCTGGGGGTTTGTCAACAATGTATGCCTGATCCCCTGAAGTCAAGAGAACAAGATGTAGGTATCAAAATGATATACATTCAATGTTAGTTTGATTTAAGTTTGCATCTGACAGATATACATCAAGTCTCTCAATGGTATATCTTATTAAAAATTTTGAAAAATAAGTGTTTTTTGGGCCTTTAATAGAGACCAATTACAAATAGGTCCTAAAAAGTGTATGTTTTTGTCTTGAAGTAAAGATATTATCATATATATAACATTATTGCCCCATATGATAATGAGCACTGATTTAGCAGGTATATATCATTCATATCAACCTCTCCATGAACATTCCTATAACCAACGGAAACAGTGAGACTACAATGCACCACAATGCAGCTAATACAAATTTCTATTGGCTGAAAATGATGTAGTAGTTTATCTTGTCTAAACAAGGGACTGGTGATCCCTGATTTTATAAGTCAACAAGACAACCTTACAGTGGAATATCAACTACCTACCATATATACTCACTTATAAGTTGAATCTAACTGCAAAATGCATAGACTCAGATTTACCATTGCATAAAGCACTAGCAAATCTGCATCTGTGCAGTTTGCTAAGAGTAATCAGTAGAAAAAACAACATAGACCCTGATCTGCAGGCGCATTATACCATGGCAGATCATGATCTTTGCTGTTTGCAGTCTGACTTGACTTATCAATGAGTACATAAGATAGACAGAAGAAAACAATCTTGACCGAATTCCAAAAACAGAAGCACTATACACTGATAATGAAATATAAACTGATGCTTTGGAGGGTTAGTCACTATATTAAGTTTTAAAGACCACTATATTAAGTTTTAAAGACGTACTTCCCAAAAACTTCTCTGTTGTGATTGTGTGCATTGTTTTACCAAAAGATGAAATGTTTAAGTTTGAGTGGGAGTAAATTTCAGAAGAAAGAAAAAGACCTAGTGATGTTTTAAAATCTACATGTCGGACATTGGAGTTTTGTTGCTAATCCCATGTACCAAGAATGAAAACTACAAAACAAAACGAGGAAAGTACAAGAGAAATATAAACTAAATAATCACTTATTAAACACAAACTTATAAAAATAAAGTCTAAACATGTCCAAATAAAATCTAAACATTGCGAAATAAAGTCTAAAGAAAACTTGTAAAAATAGTCTGAACATGTCAAATATAGCCTAAATATGTCAAAATTATGTCTAAACATGTCAAAATAAAGTTTAAAAATGTCAAAATAAAGTCTAAACATGTCAAAATAAAATAAAACCTTTCAAAACAGAAACATTTATAAGGATTTAATAACCAAAATGAAGTGTAACAAGAGTAATCAATTACATGACAACCAGTTTTTAAAAGGAAGCAATTCCAATAAAAAGACAACATTCCCTCTGGACGTGCCTCATTTAGCTGTTCAAAACACTACACTAAGGCATAATGCAGATGACTGTCACCAGCAGGTCTAATGAATTCAGCACTCCAATTTAATGAATTAGATAAAATGCTGAAAATGAGTTTGATTATAAACACTGCCCTCCCATCAGTGCAATCATAACTTCATTTTGATTAATTAGGTCATAACTCTGACTTTTAGATATTGGGCATGATGCATTGTGAAAATAAAAAGCTACACTGTCTGTACAGATAATAAAATAATTTTAAATTAGGATGGCACTGTCTATAAAATGTCAGATTATTAATAATGGTCCTCTTGACTCAATCCTTATTATGAGGTCTTGTATGAAAAGTAGAAAAAAACTGACAAATGTGGATAGGTCGACCTTACATGCTACAAGAGTCTGCTTTTTTCAAACATAATGGTTTTCACAGAATTTCAATAATTTAAATCATGTTTTTGAAAATAAGTTGTCACATGCAGTCTCTCAATGAAAAAAGTTATTACCAAAAAATAATTCATACAAGATAAAACAAAATGTGGCAGTATATATATATATATATATATATATATATATATATATATATATATATATATATATATATAATGTTAACCTTAAATAAAAGCAAAAACTGATTAACTTCTATGACAGAATTTAGATTATGGTATAAAATATTTGCAGGCAGATGTTGCTAATTCTGAGGTGTAAGAAATACACAAACCATACATATAAATTTTGTTTACATTGCTATTTGGGCATGAAAGAACATTCCTAATTGATATATATTATATGACAAAGAATATACATTAAAAATGTCTTCTTTGAGTATCGATCAAAGTTAGATTTTTCTGTGTTAAAACCTGTTTTCTTTATCACTTAAGAGTTTTGCTTTTACCCATTATTCTTATGTGTTTGTTTGAAATGCCTTGTGTTTTTGCTCATATGAACTTTCAAAGTAAGGGTGGATGATTAATAAAGAAAAACATCACGTGTCCTCACTTCACTGTCATTTTTGCTTTACAGCTTGCATTACTTAGAACCCCAATCTTTCATCCATTATTCTAAATAACCTAAACGTTTTAGTATTGTTCTGTGTTAAATTTTACAAGATTAATTAGTTAGTCATTTCATTACATCCAAGCATAAAAACAATGTATTGAAGAATGGCAAAGTATTTTCCATATCACCACACTCAGTCCCCTGGCGTCAAGGCAGAATTTCCATCTAACACAGCTATTGAAAGAACCCTCTCAAAATGGCACATGCTAATACTGGGTAGTGATTTACAGTGTGTGAGAAGTATGCAAAAAGCCCCATGGTGCCAATATTAAATGCAGTTTTCCAATTAGGTCCATTAACTGCAGTTGGCAAACCTATTACATAAATCAATCATTACTTTAAACTGGAGGAAAATCATTTATCCATTCAGTTACTCCATTTTTGTTTGCAAAGTGCATATTTTGAATTGTAGGAAGATAAATTTGAAAGGTTTCAAACTCTTAACTCTAAACGCAAACATCTGTGCAGCATGAGTGGCAACTTGCCCTTTAGATAATGATGTAAATTTCACTCGAATAAAATTACACTGACAATTCATGACACATTTCTATCAGCAAAGATGTCTGCACTTGTTGAATATGGCACTGGGAATTAATTGCTGCACAGTGACATCAATGGGATAGGGGTAAGGGGAATAAATTGCTACAAGATGACATCAATGGGATAAGGGTAAAGGGAATAAATTACTACAAGATGACATCTATGGGATACTGCTAAGAGGAATAAATTACTACAAGATGACATCATTGAGATAGGGGTAAGGGGAACAAGATGACATCAATGGGATTGGGGTAAATGGAATAAATTACTACAAGATGACATCATTGAGATAGGGGTAAGGGGAACAAGATGACATCAATGGGATTGGGGTAAATGGAATAAATTACTACAAGATGACATCTATGGGATAGGGGTAAAGGGAATAAATTACTACAAGATGACATCACTGGGAAAGGGGTAAGGGGAATAAATTACGACAAGATGACATCTATGGGATAGGGGTAAGGGGAAAAAATTACTAAAAGATGACATCAGTGGGATAGGGGAATTGGGAATAAATTACTGCAAGATGACATCAGTGGGATAGGGGTATTGGGAATAAATTACTACAAGATGACATGAATGGGACAGGGGTATAGGGAAAAAATTACTAAAAGATGACATCAGTGGGATAGGGGTATTGGGAATAAATTAATTCAAGGTGACATCACTGGGATATAGGTAAGGGGAATAAATTACTACAAGATGACATCAGTGTGATAGGGGTATTGGGAATAAATTACTACAAGGTGACATCAGTGGGATAGGGGAATTGGGAATAAATTACTTCAAGATGACATCAATGGGATAGGGGTAAATGGAATAAATTACTACAATATGACATCAATGGGATGGGGTAAAGGGAATAAATTACTACAAGATGACATCACTGGGATAGGGGTAAGGGGAATAAATTACTACAAGATGACATCACTGGGATAGGGCTAAGAGGAATAAATTACTACAAGATGACATCAGTGGGATAGGGGTATGGGGAATAAGATGACATCAGTGGGATAGGGGTAAATGGAATAAATTACTACAAGATGACATCAGTGGTTAGGGGTATTGGGAATAAATTACTACAAGATGACATCAATGGGATAGGGGTAAAGGGAATAAGATGACATCAGTGGGATAGGGGTAAATGGAATAAATTACTACAAGATGACATCAGTGGGATAGGGTTATTGGGAATAAATTACTTCAAGATGACATCACTGGGATATGGGTATAGGGAATAAATTACTACAAGATGACATCAGTGGGATATGGGTAAGG
The DNA here is from genome assembly GCA_016617855.1 of Megalonaias nervosa. Classification (NCBI taxonomy): domain Eukaryota; kingdom Metazoa; phylum Mollusca; class Bivalvia; order Unionida; family Unionidae; genus Megalonaias; species Megalonaias nervosa. The sequence goes on along the minus strand of JAECUM010000208.1, from coordinate 13,953 downwards.
GGAATAAATTACTACAAGATGACATCAGTGGGATATGGGTAAGGGGAATAAATTACTACAAGATGACATCTATGGGATAGGGGCAAGGGGAATAAAAATTACTACAAGATGACATTAGTGAGATATAGGTATTGTGAATAAATTACTACAAGATGACATCAATAGGACAGTGGTATACTTAAATGGAAAATTTTTAATTGGCCCTAAGCAGTACAAAGATAGCTACCATGACAGCTACCATGGAAACCATATTTTGTCAAGGCCAGTGGAATAGACTCTCAGCAGTGTAATGAAAGCTCTTATGTAAGGAAACTCATGGTAATTAACAACACCACATTACAATATAACTGCAAAATATAGGATCTGTATGGTATAATGGCTTTGTAATGTAAAAATGGATTTCTATGGAATAACAGCTTTGTATGGTATAATGGTTTTGTATGATGTAATGGCTTTGCATGGTATAACAGTTTTGTATGGTATAATGGCTTTGTATGGTATGATTCTTTGATATGGTATAATGGCTTTGTATGGTATAAGTGTTTTGTATGGTATAATAGTTTTGCATGAAATAATGGCTTTCTACGGTATAAAAATTTTGTATGCTATAATGGCTTTGTATGGTACAACAGTTTTGTATGGTGCATAATGGTTTTGTATGGCATAATGCTTTGTATGTATAATGCTTTATATAACAGTTTTGTATGCTATAATGGTTTTCTATTGAATAATGTCTTTGTATGGCATAATAGCTTTTTATTGTATAATGCTTTGTATGGTATAACAGTTCTGTATGGTATAATGGCTTTGTATGGTATAGCAGTTTTGTGTGGTATAATGTTTTCTTTTATAATATAACGGCTTTGTATGGTGTAATAGTTTTGTATGGTAAAATGGTAAATGAAAGACACTGACCATAAACTACCATTGACTGATATGAAGGGTTGCTTAGCTTACCAACAATATACATGTACGTGTGGCTGTACTGTCCCATCCCTGTTTTGGTTGTAGCAGCCATTTTGATCCTGTAACGCTTTCCTGCTTCTAGATCACTAATTGTTGTCCGCAGAACAGTGCCATTCACTGTTTTACTGCAGTTATGAGCCCCGTCTTCACTAAAACAATGAATCTGAAACAAAACAAGGTGCAAACAGGAATTTACTTGCCAAAAAGGAGCTCACTTCATGAGCTGACAGTTTTTAGGCTGGTACTGAGGAAAAAGACATAAGTCACTCATGCCTGAAGATTAGGTCAGAATGACCTACTTTTAGTATGGTTGGATTACTCTCTTTGAAATAAACCAAATAGCAGTCTTCACATGTAGATGAAAGAGTCCAAAATATTGAGGGTGTAACAAACAGATAGCTGTAAAAAAAAAAAGTCATTCAAGCATGCAAATTAGGTTACAATCATATAGTTTTAGTATGGTTGAGTTATTATTTTTGAGATGTCTCCACATGCTAAGTTCATGAGTATAGGTGAAATAAGGTCCAAGATACTGAATGTGAAAAAAAATAGAAAGATGAAAAAATAGAAACACTGGAGTCTTACTTTATAGCTAAGATTGTCTTGACTAGGGCCATGCAACATTACTTTTAGAGTGTTACTTTGGGACCATGCAACATTAACTTTAGAATGTTCATTTATAATTAAGAATGTCCTCACTGGGACCATGAAACATTAACTTTAGAATGTTGATTTATAACTAAGGATGTCCCAACTAGGACCATGTAACATTGACCTTAGAGTGTTATTTAAGAATGTTCCCACTAGGACCATGTAACATTAACCTTAGTGTTAACTTAAAATTAAGAATGTCCCCATTAGGACCATTTAATATAAATATTAGAGTGTTACCTTATAACTAAGAATGTCTCCAGGAGGACCATTGTTTGGTGCCTTCCACTCCAAACTTAGCCCTGTGTCACCCTGCTTATGAATATTGATACCATCTGGAGGCTCAGAGAAAACTGAAATAATTTAGTGATACCTTTCTGTTAAAATTTAAAAAATTTACACTATTTTCTGAAAATGCTGTTTTTTGAAAAATATTTAACAGATGACAACACAAAAGTTCTTTTTATGACTTCTGACACAAAAAACAAACACAAAGTTAAAATGAATTGTATTACTCACTATTTACATCATCTGCTAATTACAGGTTTGTTGTAACATCTATCTTGCCTTTATTTTAGGTCATAGTTGAAGAGCAATAATTAGAACAATAAAGAGTAGAAACAAGTCCGTCAGTAAAAATAATTCGTTTCAGAACAGAGCATATAATATCAGTCAGGCAAAGCACCCATATAAAATTTTATTTTCTTACTTCATTTTTCCAATAAAACATCATTCTGTGTCATAAATTCCAACAAAAGTCATTCTGTGTCCTAATTTCCAATAAAACATCATTCTGTTTCACAATTTCCAATAAAACTTCATTTTGTGTCATAATTTCCAATAAAACTTCTTTCTGTGTCATAATTTCCAATACAACATTATTCTGTGTCAAAACTTTCAATAAAACATTATTCTGTGTCATAACTTCCAATAAAAAATCATTCTGTGTCATAATTTCCAATAAAACATCATTCTGTGCAATTACTTCCAGAATAATATCATTCTATGTAATAACATCAAGTGCCAGTGCCTAAAAATTAAAGTAATAGTACAGGTGAAGTCCATATCTAATTACTAACCAAATCAGTGTATACTGTATTTTGTACAACTGTCAGTATATACTGTATTTTACTGTCTGTGTATACTGTATTTTGAACAGCTGGTATATCAAATATGTAGTATATCAAAGCATTTTATTTATTCATTTTTGAATTTTCAGTAACTAGAAAGTTTCATAAACAAACAACTGATTTGCAAATTTCAAAACCTTCATCCTAATGATAAGTGTTATTTATTCAACATACATGGAGTATCTGAGTTTCACACAATTTAATAACACTGCATCTCTCATTGCTGTGATTTCATGCAAATAAGTAAATGAATGCAGCCCTGTCAAAACTTACCTGATTCTTCTGTCTGTACTTTCAGTGGGTTGCTACATCGAGACTGCACATTTTGGCAATACGCCATGACACACATCTCATACCAGTTGTAACTACTTAGACCAGTTATTGTGTATGATGTTTGGGAATACGGGACTCTCTCAATCTTCATCTCTCCATACTGTTTGTGTCGAATGTCCAAAATGTGCTTGTAGCGAACATAGAACCCGTCAACAATTTCTTGGCCTTTTAAAAGCTGTGAGTAAATTAGACCAGACAATATAAACTATTACAACTGCATGAAAGATTATGTTAACTAACACTTTAAGATTATGGTTACTAGCAACAATGACATAGCAGTGACACAATAATGACACTTTAAGATTATGATTACTAGCAACAATGACATAGCAGTGACACAATAATGACACTTTAAGATTATGATTACTAGCAACAATGACATAGCAGTGACACAATAATGACACTTTAAGATTATGATTACTAGCAACAATGACATAGAAACAACATAATGATGACATTTTAAAATTGGTATTATTAACAATAATGATATAGCAATGACACAATGATGACACTTTAAGATTATGATTACTAGCAACAATGACATAGCAATGGCATAATGACAACACTTTAAGATGATGATTACTAGCAACAATGACACAGCAGTGACACAATGACGACACTTTAAGATTAGGATTATGAGCAGCAATGACATAGCAATGACACAATGATGACACTTTATGATTACTAGCAAACAATGACATAGCAATGACACAATGATGATGCTTTAAGATTATGATTACTAGCAACAATGACATAGCAATGACACAATGACGACACTTTATGATTCTCGAAAGGTTACTTATATGCAGTAAATATGAAGAACACATTGAAGATTGGCAATCCTTGAGTTGCCATGACAGTAACTGTATCAGAGCAGAATAGAACACTAAAGGCAATTCATAACAATGTGTGCACTATTTTAAAACACGGAACACAATTCATAACAATGTGTGCACTATTTAAAACACTGAACACAATTCATAACAATGTGTGCACTATTTAAAACATTGAACACAATTCAGAACAATGACAATAAAACTCATACCAATGAAAACAATTTAGAACACTGAACACAATTCACAACAATGTTAATACAAATCATAACACTGAATATTGGACAAAATTTATGACACTAAACACAATTTAGACCACTGAAAAGACAATACTTAATACAGAATATAATTCTGAACACTGTGAACACAATTCAGAATAGATATAATGTCATGAACTGTCAAGATAGTTATGTACATGGCTGATGTGTTCTCATTAACTGCTGGCAGCCAGCTTAAAAACCTTAGACTTTTACTTGTAACATTGTATCCATCTAATTTTACAATAAAGTAACATTATTGTGGAACATGTGAGACCTGAGGGGTATAGTTTATTTCCTTATTCACACTCTACACTCTATTTTACAACACAGCAACACTAATTTGGAACATGCAAGGCCTGATGAGTATAGTTTATTCCTTAATTCTTACCCTCCACTCTATTTTTATGGCACTGGAATTGACTGCTTCCCCCTCTACAATTTCTATTACTGTTCCCTGTAGCCTGGCCTCTATCTCTTGTCGTGGGAGGTCCACACGTGACTGGTGAAATGTACGCTGGTCACGAGTCGCTGTGTCGGTGACAGAAATATGAATGTTACTCTGCATGTCATGGAAGAATTTTAAGAAAAACAAGAGACCCCTCAAGGGACTGATGCTCTACTGGGTGAAAACAGTGTCATGAAATCAAGATAAGACCATTTTTTCCTTTTTAATTGACTCTAATATTCTTCAGCTGCTGTGGTACACATATTGAATGTCAGCATGGCACCCTTTTTATATAAGGCAAAAGTTGATATCATTAAAAACTTTTGGTGAAAATCTCATGTCATAATGTTCATGTATTCAGTGGGAGTAGTGATGAGATTTTCAAGACAGCCATCATAGCAGCCATATTAGATGTATACCTGACACCATTTTCATTTAGGATCTGATGAAAACCCCCTGTCATAATCATCATCCATTCAGAGGAGTAGCGACAACATGATTTTTAAGACAGCCATCTTGGTGGCCATCTTGGATGTACAACTGGCACCATTTTCATTTAGGATAAGTAGGTATCAAAAGAAGTCTACTGGCAAAAACCTGATGTTGAAATTGCTATCCATTTGAAAGGAGTAGAGATAACAATATTTCAGCATATGACTTTCCTTTCAGGAGTAGCAATGGCAAGATATTTAAAATGGCTGCTGTTGAAGCAATATTGGACATCAGATCAGGACCATTATCATTTAAGACCACCTGGACATCATAAGAGGTCTTCTGGTGAAAACCCTCATTTATATGACTTTATGTTCAAATAGAGTTGTATTACAAGATTTTTAAGATGGTTTCCATAGTGACCATATTGGATGTCATATTGGCACCATTTTTAGTATGACCAGCTAGACATCATAAGAAGTCTTTAAGCAAAAACCCCATGATATGACCATCCATTATGCAGGAATAGTGACAACAATATGTTAATATGACCATCCATTCAGGAGTAGAAGCAGTAACAAAAATTTTCAAGATGGCCACTTTGGTAGCCATATTCGACACCATTTTCATTTACGACCAACACTAACATGGGATGAATATATGTGTAAAGTTTCAAGGCAATCCTCAAGTTAGTTTAGGAGGTGTAATGATGACAAACTTGTACTAACTGATGGACAACTGACCATCCCATAAGCTCTTCTGGTCTATGACCAGTAGAGCTAAAAATAACACCTTACAGCATCCATTAATTAATGTATCAAAGCAAAAACTGTACAGACTATATTCAGTCATGATACAGTTCAACATGTTTCTCACACAGTAGGAGTCAAGTATCTTTCATTCAGTAAATGATGAACCCAATGCTTAAATGTTACCACCTGAATACATTTTTTTGCAGAGTAATTTAAGACACTTTTAATGAGTGATTTCTATATATCTTAAAATATTTGTTATCAAAAATTCTTCAACAACAGTATACAAATTTCAATCAAAATTACCTACTTCACCAAACTTCGGTTTTAAAGATTTGTCTATTTATTCTGACAACAGTATGTCTCTTAATGGTAGTTGAGTTCGATGGGCACATTTTTAAAAAAGTCTTTACCTACCAAGAGTGCGAACAGGTTCTGATGGTGGGCTGGGAGGGCCAAGACCCTGACTATTCTTTGCCCGTACAACAAACAAATATGTCGTGTTCAGCTGCAGTTCCTGTACCGTGTAGCTCTCTGTGTTTATGTTGTTTGATGATACCTTCCAGGTCTGAAGAATAAAGCAAAACTCACCAATCAATGGAATATTTAACATACTCTATTTTTAAAGTGGACAAGACTAAAGTTCCCCAGTTACATGTATGTATGTAGGTAGGTAGGTAGGTAGGTAGGTAGGTAGGTATGCTTGCATGCATGCATGCATGTATGTATGTATGTATGTATGTTTGCATTTATGTTTGAATCTCTTATTGCTTAATGGCACATCAAGAAAATAAAGGCTGTGCCAATTAAAATTGAAGTCCTAAAATTACAAGCATAAGAAAATGCACAAAAACCTTCTTTAAGATAAAACCTTCCAAATAGCAAGTACTATATGATAAAAGATTAAAGGTAAAAATATTTAAATTCATAAAACATAAATTTAAAAAAGGTAACAAGTATAAAACCTTAAAAAATACAGCATCAAAATTTGTTCTATAAATTGAATTCTGTCATCATTCATGTCCTTAATAGAGCTGACATACAAAATCATGTCTCTTACAGGATTAAGTCAATGCACTAGGATTTTAAACATGTCTTACAGGGTGAATGTCAATGCACTAGGATTCTAAACATATGTCTTACAGAGTGAAAGCCAATGCACTATGATTCTAAAAATGTCTTACAGGGTGAAAGTCAGTGCACTAGGATTCTAAACATATATCTTACAGGGTGAAAGTCAATGCAATAGGATTCTAAAAATGTCTTACAGGGTGAAAGTCAATGCACTAGGATTCTAAACATATATCTTACAGGGTGAAAGTCAATGCAATAGGATTCTAAAAATGTCTTACAGGGTGAAAGTCAATGCAATAGGATTCTAAAAATGTCTTACAGGGTGAAAGTCAATGCACTAGGATTCTAAAAATGTCTTACAGGGTGAAAGTCAGTGCACTAGGATTCTAAACATATATCTTACAGGGTGAAAGTCAATGCAATAGGATTCTAAAAATGTCTTACAAGGTGAAAGTCAATGCACTAGGATTATAAACATATGTCTTACAGGGTGAAAGTCAATGCAATAGGATTCTAATGATGAAATCATTTATATTAAGGTTCAGGTTTCCCTTGGGAAGAATAACTTTAACTCTGACAAAGCATTAATGACTTCTCAAGACAGAGAAAAGACAAGACATTTGGGGGTTTTAAAGATACACTGGAGGGTTTTGGGCAACTGGAATAGAATAAATTTAACAATGTTCAAAGGCAATCAATCATATGGCAAAAAAGACAGACTTTTAATTGTTACACAAGAACAGAGAAATTCAGTTGGGAAAAGCATAAAAATAAAAAGTCCCATGTCAGACCCCCAAGATACATGTGTTGTGTATTGATATATAATTTCCCATGTTGGACCCTATAAATACTGTCTACTACAGATTTCATTATGTGTAGACACCAAATGTTTCAAGTGAGGGACAATTACAATGGTTAGAAATGGAAGTTCATTTATATTATATGTGCTGGCAGATCAGGGTCTATGTTCTACTGATCACTACTAACAAACTGAATAGACCCAGATCTGCCAGCACATCATGTGAAGGTATAGATCTGGGTCAATACAGTTGGAACAGACTTGTACACAAGTATATACAGAATATTGGTTATTATCAGTTTGTCTTCTCTTGTGATAAACAACATTTTTGTCTGCATGTACACTCATGGATCAAGGAAGAATAAACTCATAGATCAAGGATAAAATTCATGGATCAAGGAAGAATAAACTGGATCAAGAAAGAACAGACTGATATCAAGGAAAAATAAACTAATGGATCAAGAAAGAATAGACTCATAGATCAAGGAAGGATAAACTCATGGCTTCAGGAAGAATAAACTCATGGATTCACATCACTTCTGTTAGATGTTAACCGCTCTGGTGGCCTAGTGGTTAGAGCATCTGCCTCGGATGTGGGAGGTCACGGGTTCGAGTCATACCAAAGACTTTAAAAAAATGGTACTAACAGCTGCCTCACTTGGCACTCAGCATTAAGAGGTTAGTGTTAGGACTGGTCGGCCTGGTGTCAGGATAATGTGACTGGGTGGGACATGATGCCACATGTCTGCGGCATGATGCCCCAGTGCTAGACATCACTATAAAACTGTCACACTGCAGACATCGTAGCGATATGACTGAAAAATTTTTAAAAAGCTACGTTAAAAATCTAAATCACATCACACTCTGTTAGATGTCTACAGTTCATTTACTGAGTGATGTTTACTCTTCATTTACTTAGTGAAGTGATGTCTACTGCTCATTTCACAGGGAAGCAATGCAACAGAAATTTCTTAAACTTACATCTGTAGTGCCATATCCAAAGTATTCCACTTGGAAAGCAAAGACCGAAGAACCACCTGGATTTGACCCGGGCTGCCATGATAAATGTACACTCGTATCTGTGACATCACTAATTACAGGTTTTGATGGGGATGATGGCAAAGTGGCTATATCTGGTGCTCGGTGAAAAGCAACTGAGGTTGACTGAACTGAAATAAATATTTTAACTCAACAATTCCTCATTCTCACTTAGTGGTGTAGGTCACAAAATACATCACATAACTTGTAGTTAAAGTACATTTCTTCCTTTAAGAATTCATTTTGAAAGTACAAGAACATCATGAGTAATTTCCTTTGATATTATTTGTATAGATTGCATACAGTCCACATTACACTGATTAGTTTCATCACTGTGCAAGAAAGGTACTTCCAAGGTGTAAACTGATATGGTAGTATATTGATTCTAGTTCAAATGTGAACTAATACTGGGAACTTGTGCAAACTCTTGTATATGATTCTGATAAAATAAATATTCCATTTTATTTTTTTATTTGATTTCAGGTCCTTTTTGACAACAAAGATTTGTACTTCTTACCCTCAACAATCAACAGGCAATCCCATGCTGCCTCTCCAATCTCACTCATTGCTTTACAGGTATACCTGCCACTGTCAGAAATCTTCAGGTCTAAAACCAGAAAATTCAGAAATATCACCATCAAAACTGATTATTATGTCAAAATACAATTAAATGGTTCCATATTTTTAAAAGGTAGAAATATGCATCCATAAAATAATGAAAAATATAAAGAGTACCACATACAGAAGGCATATTTAACAGTTGTTTATGCAGTCAGATAACATTTTTCTTCTTTGAGTTAGTGACCTTGAACTTTGACCTTTGGAAAAAAAATCAGCAGGGTTTGTCCTTACCCCAATTGCAAGCAATCCACAAAGACTGTAGCCACACATGGTGGAGAACTTGGGTTAATGTGTAGAAACTATATTTCTTCTTTAGTTACAGTGACCTTTACCTTGAACTTCTGACAATAAAATCAATAGAGGTCCTTCTTACTTCAAGTCATTCTTACTTCAAGTGCAAACCATCAATAGGGGTCCTTCTTACTTCAAGTGCAAACCATCAATAGGGGTCCTTCTTACTTCAAGTGCAAACCATCAATAGGGGTCCTTCTTACTTCAAGTGCAAACCATCAATAGGGGTCCTTCTTACTTCAAGTGCAAACCATCAAGAAAGTTTCAGAACCTGAGACATGGGCAACTCAAGCAATCATATGGAAGTGGTAACCGACAGACTGATGTCTCAAGTGGTAACCGACAGACTGATGTCTCAAGTGGTAACCGACAGACTGATGTCTCAAGTGGTAACCAACAGACTGATGTCTCAAGTGGTAACTGACAGACTGATGTCTCAAGATGACGTACTCCTTATAGCAGGCGTATAAAAACTCCTCATTTAGCTAATCTTACATGAAGCAATTAGTGCATATCTTTTAGTAAGTTAATGAACAAAACATTAGAGTTCTAATGAATATTCAATTTTATAATCACAATTCATCAAAATGTTTACAAATGTACAGCTAACTAGTGCATACAGAAAATTGTCAACCATAGAATGATAAAATAAAATATATTCTGATGTTGTAAGTAATAAACATACCATCTAATTCTATAAGAATTTTATAAAGAAGAAACCTTCCTCATTTTATATAAAATAAGACCCAAAATTTCTTTTACTAAGGATTGAAGACTTGAATGTATCAGCTACAGCAAAGATGTTTCCATTTTTACAATCTTGACTCCAAATTTTTTATTTATTTCTGGACTGACAACTTTAATTAATCATATGGTATCAACAAACAAGAATCAAAACTCAAGACAAAAATCAAAACTTAAAACAAACTAAAATCAAACCTCAAAGAATTTGTCATCTGTACCTGAGATCTGCAAAGTTCCTGAGTCAAGTAGAGCATATCGTGGATCCTTCATCAGTGGGCGGCCATCTTTGTACCACCGGATAATGGGTTCTGGATCCCCTGTGGCCTGACATCTAAGCATTGCAACTGTATCAGTGGGAAGTGTCTGGTTGTCAGGGCCATAGCGGATGATGGGTGGGGGTCTCGAGTCATGTGCTACATTGGGAAATTCACCATCTGCTGAAAAGTGCAGCAGCACAAAGGTTTAGGAAAGCATTATGAGTTTGGTTTGCATCTTATATTTATTCTAAGTGACAGAAAATAAATGTTAAAAATTATTATCCTGGTAAGTCCATATTAAGATAGCAAAAGATAAAAATAATAATGCTGGTAAGTCCACATTAAATTTAGCAAATGTCAGAATAATAATCCTGGTAAGTCTGCATTAAGGTAAGCAAAAGGTCCAAACAAAATTTATAATCCTGGTAAGTCTGTATCAAGATAAGCAAGTGACCATCAGATAAGTATGTCAATTGTTTATGAATGAGTGATCATATATGATATTTACTTAGTTCATGCAAAGCTTACAACTCACACCAACCAGGCCACAATACTTTATCTTATAATTTAATGGCAAATGTATAAGATTGGTCATTTTAAATACAGTCATGGCCATATTTGAAGTCATCTTATTGCAAACAGGGGGCCATCATAGCTACATCAGTTGAGTGTCAGACTCCAAATTCAAGGGTTGGTGGTTTTATATCCACCAGTCCAGTCCATGTCAGCTGACTCTTTGTGTTATTGAGAAAGGCAAAGAACCCCTATTTCCTTGGCATGATGTGTTGCAAAGTGCCATTAACATTAACCAAGCTAAGATCACAAAAGCTTTTCACATTATTTTATTTTGTGGAAATAATGTATATGAGAGACACATAAGTGATGACAAAAATGTGTTGTACATCAATGAGGTACAAAAAGGTGGAAATAAAAAATGTAATAAATGCAGTAATGACACCTACAAGAAAGGTACATATCAATTTTACATATGGAGTTCATCATATTGTGATGTTGACCTTTACACATATGTGATTTTTGTTCTAGCCATAAAGTCACAAAGAGCAAATTTTATCTTAGTAATGGACACTACAAAACATTCCATAATTCACATTTACAATTTTCATCCAACTGCAAACAATATAGATCCCAATCTGTCATTGCATTATATGCTGGCAAATCAGGGTCTGTGTTGCTTGTTTTCATGAGTGGTCATAAGAAAATGCATAGACCGAGATCTGGCATCACAAAAGGTGATAGTAGATCTGGCATCCCATGATGCACTTGGATCTTGCTTATATGAAAGGATATGTTTTATTTCTTCTCTGATAAACAAAGAGGTCCCACCTGAGGAATTTTGTGTGTGATAAACCCAGAGGTCCCACCTGAGGAATTTTGTGTCTGATAAACCCAGAGGTCCCACCTGAGGAATTTTGTGTGTGATAAACCCAGAGGTCCCACCTGAGGAATTTTGTGTCTGATAAACCCAGAGGTCCCACCTGAGGAATTTTTTGTGTGATAAACCCAGAGGTCTCACCTGAGGAATTTTGTGTGTGATAAACCCAGAGTTCCCACCTGTCAAAGTCTGTGAATTGTTCATGGTAGTCTGCTTTGTAAGGTCAAAAGTTTTGTTTGCTTGTTTGGTACAAGTAAATTTAACCATTTTAAAATAACACCCATGATATTTTCACATTTTTCTTAATAATTTCAAGTCTGCAATAACAAGGCAAAGTTTCCATATATTTCTATCTGAAAGGTAAAAGGATGTAGTTTCCATATATTTCTACATGTAAGGTAAAAAAATATATTGTTTCCATATATTTCTACATGCAAGGTAAAAAGTGATTTGCATATATTTCTACCTCTAAGGTAAAAAGATGTAATTTCCATATATTTCTACCTGGAACGTAAAATGATGTAATATCATATATTCTATCTGTATGGGTAACAAGGTATAGTTACCATATATTTCTACCTGTAAAGGTATCAAGTTGAATTTTTCCACAGTTTACAACTCAATTAAGGCCAATTATTTATGGCTGGTTTTCCTTAATTTATTTCATAATGTATAATAAAAATGTGATGAACTCCTAAGAATCGATATTTTACTAAACTCACATTAATTTTCTATATCTGATTACAAAATCTAAAATGAGAAACAAAAGACTAATAAATTACATTCCCCTAGATCAGCAAGATTTTATGTTGGTTCAGCAACAACCATCATGCCAGTAATTCTTCCATTTTCCCTGACATTAAAATCCATTAGGCACAGATATCAGTGATGCTGATTTGCCCCCTTCATTAAACAAGTAGTGAATATCATGGAGATTGGGGAGGAAATCAGGTTCTATACCTTATTATTATTTGTGTAAAAAGCATCCCAATTTATTGCCACATTATCACAAAAACCTGTCTGTCAGGATGTATCAGTGAGAGCCAACCACTTCAAGTCCAATCTCTTAGATTCCCTCTACATTAAACTGGCAACTAAGTATAAAATTGATCCAACATTATTGTAAGGTTTGGATGGATAAAGCAAAGATTTTATATGTCATCATCCACACCACAGGCTCTCAGGATGAAGCTGATATGGTTAATCCCTCATTCCCCAGACTTATCACCTCCATAGTTATTACAATAACAGCTGTACACATACAGAGGTAATTACAGCTGTTAACAGCAAGCAGCATGGATAGCTACACCTTTCAATCTTTAGTATATATTAGATACATCAACTGGATATGTTGTCAACACTATTAAACAGTTACAAAATTTACTAACTTAACTCTAAAACCATTTCAAACTCTGTGAAATAAAAGTTGAAAATTCAATAAACTGTCTTAGAAGATATATCCGAGTTTGTACAAGAACATATCTTACAAATAATGAAGTAGTTCACTGTCTCATCTTTGACACTAAATAATAATAATAATAATAATAATAATAATAATAATAATAATTGTTCTTTGTCAGTTGATGAAGTATCAGACTTCTAATCCAAGAGTCCTAAATTTAATACCTGCTCAGAGAAGCCAGTGTAAGCTGCCTTGGTGTGTCCTTAAGTAAGACACTTAACTTATGAAAGTCAAATTATGTGTTGAAAGTGTTATTAAAAACCAAATCAAACCAATTATTTATAAAAGGTAACTCCATTACTACAACACATTTCCCCCTTGTTGCTTTCTTTACAATCTGTTTATGTACTATATGGTATATACATTTTTCAAAAACAGCTAAAATGAAAGTGAATACTTGTACTTGTATCTTATTTAGCATATAGCTGAAGTATTTCCTTTTAAAAAACACAAGGACAATTTTTTTGTTTTA
>JAECUM010000207.1:0-143261 GCA_016617855.1 Megalonaias nervosa | reverse complement strand
TATTTATATATATATATATATATATATTTATATATATATATATATATATATATAAATTAATTTGTGGCATATAGAAGCATGCAGAAGACCTGTTATTTGAAGAAATAGTAACATTAAGAGGATCGATTTGCTATTGTTGATTGACAGTTATAGATCTCGCAAAGATAGAGAAAATGCCATACTGCACGTTTATCTGGAGACTCATCTTGTTGATTGTCTTTTTTCACCTTCATCGTTGTCTCTGGACAAAAGATTATGGAATTAGGTCTTTTGCAGCTGTATCATGATGAGGAATTTCATAGTAAAGATGCTTGGCTTTGAGTTTCATGCCTGCAGTCGGTAGTCTTACTGCATTTGAGGATTTGATAACGGCTTGTCCAGAAGAAACAACGCCACTCATGACTTATTGGGAGGTTACTTATAACTAAAGATGGAGAAGAAATCGCAGAGCTAGTCCTCCTTTTGCCATCAGCTTGTGGAACTTGCATGGTCCTTTATCATTTTAATTTAGTGCATTGTCTGTCATTCATCATCTGTTCACAATTGCTATTTATATTGTTTTCTCAAAACTGCTCAGTGGAATGTAACCCAATTTAATAAGCATGCATCCAGGCCTGAAGTTCTTTGTTCAAATGATGCCAATCAGACATCAGATATAACCAGCATGACTAAAAAAAAATTGAAAATCCTTTGAAAGATGTTTTCTCAAAAATCACACAACCAAATTTGACAGCAGTAGACATGTCAGAATTTCAGGAAACTTCTACCTGTACCTGTTAATCCTAATGATGGGTTACCCGGGTACCTGATCAAAGGGAAATTTTATTAAATGTGAACCTTGAACTGCTTTGTTGTTGGTTCAAACATGCCAACCCCAAAGAGACGTATAGGGATAATTATTACTAATATAAGTGGCAAAGCGTAATCTGAGCATAAAAGGAGCAATCTATATATTACATGCCATAATCACAGAAAACTGTAAAAACTTACATTTATTTTTGCTACTTACCTGGATTGCAGTTAAAATTTCATCACAAATTGGCTAAATCCATGTGGATTAGTAGTTAGTACAGGAGTATAGACACAAAATAAATGGATAAATTATTTATGCATAACACTCACTTTAACTAATCTACATGTCTGCAGCAACTTAACGAATAGTAGTAAAAGTTCACAAATGATGACTGTTTTATTACATCATTGTTGAACTCTTATTTCAGATTGTTAAAGGGCTGTTGATTTGTCCTTTTCCAGACACAACATGTTTTTAAGTTTAACCAAATTACTCTCTTTTAAGATTTTTCAGTCATATAAACATCCATCAGTCACATCAAAAAAACCCATTTATTACGATATTTGGCGCAATTTATTTTCAATTTAGACTGATCTTCTACATATGTTGTATCAAATAGAATGAATCTGTGACATGTAGTTTTACATTAAAGAAACCCGACTGTTTCTTTTAACTGTTTCATGAACATGCTATAAATAGAACTTAAGGAAATTAGATGGCTGTCTAGCGATGGACACAGGGGTTGTATCATTGTTTCCAATTTAAGGATCAGTCATATACGTGCATTATTCCTTTCAGCAAGTTGCACTTGCATGTTAAGCGGGCATGATCAGCGCAGTATCGAGTGGTAGCATGGGAAAATGGTTTGGCATTCATTAAAGGTACGATAGTAAGCCAAACTATGGTAAGGCATACAAAGTTGAACGCCTGAGCTAAGCATCGATACTAAATTTATTGCGCTATGCAAATTTTACTTGAAATGTCTGTGTTAGATTCTTAAATAGGTGGCGCGAGAAAGGACAGGTGTCCTCCCTGGTTTTATTATATAGTACATGTATGACAAGTAAATTGAATAAATGCACACACAACATGAGCCTCAAACTGTAACCATTATTCTTTGTCTTGATCTGAGCTTGGAAACTTTTTTAAGGGGTAAACAGTTGTACATTTTATTACCCGGGTTATTATTAACGCGTGGGTACCTGAGTACATTGGAACCAGTCGGCATCTTTAGACAGTAGTCTGTCTTACAGCTTTGGATCCACTATCAGATATGCCAGCTGTTACTGTTATGTATATTTAATTTATGTTCTATGCTTAACAGTTTCTTATTGTTGACCTTAGCACTTTTTTTCCCCCCATGGCAAAAATATTCCTGAAATAGATCTGTGTATCTAATAGAGCTAGTTTTGCCCTTTACTTTGAAGTGCTTAGTACATTATACATGTATATACTATTCATTGAATTCAGAACATTTTAGGCCCAGTCTTGTTTAATTAGAATGATTTACATCTAGGTCAAGTGAAAATGTGTATAAATAGGGATATGGTAAAACAAATAATTCATTCCTGATTTAGGTCAGTCTCTGAGAATCCATTTTGATCAGAATTTAATGCTGTGTTCAGACATAATTTGAGGGAATTATATATTTAAAATATTCATTGGAATGACTAAGGTACTCATTCTCTTTTAGATTTATGCACATCACTTTGCATTATTGTGAACCCATTCACAGATATTCTGGACTGAATTACTGTGTTACATCAGGACATTAATGACTATCGGAATTAAATCAGAATGTTCTATAATGTTGGACATTTGTGAGGACATTTAGAACTATTTGGGATTTAAATCACAATACTGTTAAGTATCTCTTGAATTTTCACTTTGGTCGGTAGAGAAATAAGTTGCTTGTTGATTTTGATTAAGTTGTTCATTTTACCTTCATTCTGTTGCATAATTTAAGACCTATAATCATTACATTGCTAAAAAGTAGAGAAACCTTTAAATGACTTTTGGAAAAACACTCAACAGAATGTGAGCAAATTTGACAGAAATTGTCCTGGCATGACAGCTTTCATATTTATTCAGATGATGCTCATCTGCTATCAGACATGGCCAACATTACTAAAAACAGCAAAAAACAAAACAAAACAAACAATTAAGAATTACTTCCTCTCAAACTCTACTGAATAGAATGTGACCAGCTTTGACAAAAACTTCCCTGGCATAAAGGACTTTCAAATGTGTGCTGATAATGTTGATCCATCATGAAATATGGTTGTAATTACTAAAATTGGGGCCCCGAGTGGCCGAGTGGTCTAAAGCGCTGTCCGTTACGGATCACTGCCGTCTCACCTCTGTCTGCATGGGTTCGAGTCTCGGGCTCGGCCAATGTGGTTATGTGAGAAAGCTTGCCGGTAGCTTCTCGTGGGTCGGTGGTTCTTTCCGGGTTCTCCCGGGTTCTTCCTCCACCATTAATACTGGCCGCCATGTATAGCCTATCTTGTGCTGAAAAATGGCGTTAAACCCTATAACAACAACAACAACTAAAATTAGACTGAACGTAAAATGATTTTTTATCTTCTTCATACAAGCTGCTTAGGAGGAATTGGTTAATTTGGACAGAAAGTGTTCAGGTAATAAGGGCTTTCAGATTTATACAAATGATGAAATATGACTACTGTAAAGTACAATAGACAATGCTTGAAATGTATTATTTTCAAAAACTACTCAACAGATTTTGAGCAAATTGGCTGTAATTATAAAAAGAAACATAAAAATCTCGAACAGTTTCTTGTAAGACACCACCTGACAGACTTTAATCAAATTTGATAGCAAGTGTCCTAGCTTGAACATCATTCATACAAATGCAAACGATGCTAAATATGACTGCCATTAGTAAAAGTAGAAAACATCTACATATTATTTGAAATAATCACCAAACAGCATTGGCAAAGAGTGACGGAAAGAATCAGTGTGTAACAGCCATATAGATACTGGGCAAGTCCGAGATTCCATTTACTGTGACTTGATTTACTTTTGCAGGTACCAGAGCTATCAAGTTCTTTGTGGTTTGGCAAACAAAAATGACATTTTTAGAGCACTTTCTTGATTTAGACAGGGGTTTTATTGTTTTTCTGGAAAAGTCACTTCATTGTGTCTTTAAATGTGTGGTTCATGAAAGTAATAAATTTTACAAAAATGGCTACACTGCAAAATATAGTGTATTCATATCAACACATAACTGTCAGCATTTGCATTCGCTGATGTCAGTGTCATGAGACATTGCTGTTGCTTATGTTACAGTACCATATCTAACTTGTGTGACACAGAGTAATGATACTACTTAATGTAAATATTATCTGGTAAAATTTAGTATTTTTTATTGCAGGTGTCCCTCAGCCAGTGCAGGTCACATCACACTGGGTCAGTCCGAATTCAACATCATACCTGCTGACTTGGGATAAACCAGATGATGGAGGATCTCTGCTACGGAAATACGTCCTCAGATATCAAGAGGTAAGAAGAATGGTGTTGCTGAAATAGGTTTGTAAGTAGGAATATAGGAAATTATGTATATAGGTAATTAGGTACAACCTGTACTCTAAAAAAAACTATTTTGGTTCAGATCATTAGAGTCCTTTTGATTAGGACCATGAACTTGTACCAAGTGCAAGTTAAGTTGCGGTTTAAAAAGCACGGTGTGAGAGAGAGAAAGTTATTTCTTACCTCACCTGGCTCCTTGTCCAATATACATTTTGCATCAGTCAACAGTTGTTTATTAAAACTCTTGAGGTCATGTTTGTGATATGATGTTGATCCAGCTTGGAATATGAATGCGTATTAATGGGGTGGTCATGCATCTGATTGTCTTGGCCTGCCTCTACTCAGGAATCCATGTTTCTGATCCGGTTTTTATAAGGTTTGGAACATATGCCTTTATTGTTAAGATTTTGGAAGATTTCATTAAAGAGTAAGACATGCAAATTATAAATTAAGTGATCCTGGCATCTAATTGGCAGAGATTACAACCACTCTAGTGACTTATTTCTTACACAGATTGGATAAAACTTCTCATGTTTGCTTATATTGTCAAGTTCTCAGATTAATCTAGTAATGAGTGCAATTAATGCATTTTAATTAGGTGATCATGCTTATGATTGTCCGAGGCTTATTATCACTCTGGAAGTCATATTTTTTTTTTACGTGGTTTTGATCAGTCTTGGAATATATATACACTTTGCCTAAAGTGTGTGCAGTTTCATGTTTTTGATATTATATATGTGAACATATCACTTGATGTGATTCTGATTGGTCCAAATAAGCCCATGAAATTATTGTGCAGTATTCTCTTTACTGATTGGCTGCAATCATGGGAAAACATTTTTAACCTCGCCTTCAGGAATGTTTTGTTTCCATTGAACATTTTTTGGCCACCATTTTATAATTCAACTACAAAAGGAAATTGGAAAAGATGGTCTCATCTGTTTCAGTATTGTCAATTTACCCCCACAGGGATTTGTTATGTCATGTATAACATGTCATAATATTAAAAATGGCAAAATCCCCAAGACAACAACAACAACAAGTAAAACTACCAGTATTGCTTTGATGATAATGAGGGTCAGGGTGGGGATGGATGGGCGGTATATCTGTAGCATAGAATCCACCCTATATACAGGCTTGGTTTAAATGTGAACTTACTGAAATAAATAAACTCACCTTTGTTCACAGAAGAATGTAGACATAAACCGGTCTCCCCAACTGACAGAACTTTATCCAACCACAGCATATCTACACAGTAAATATGTGATTCAAGTTTGACTCAAAAAGAGATTTGTTTACATCTTCTGCACAATCTAATGCTCCAAATCAAATGCTGCAGATATCCAGTCACAAATACATTACAGTAAATATGTGTATTTTTGCATCCAGTAATCTTCTTTTCACAAAAATATCGCAACAATGTAATGTTTTATTGTGATGTGGAATTTGAATGTAAACACTGTCACTGTGTTGTGTTGGCCAACTCAAACCAGTATTGTGCACCTTATCAAACAATGTGACATCACACGCATTGAACATTTTGTGTTGACAAATGTTTTGTCTTTTGTAAAATGTTCTGTTTATTTGTATGGACATTCTTTGATTTTTAGTTATCAAAAATGTATAATATACTTGTACTATTTCAACTTTGTTTGGGACTATTTTTTTACGCACAACCAATGAAAGGTACAGCGTCTGTCAGAATGAACGAAATTATTCGTTCTTCTTTCTATCTAAATAATTTCTACTGAAATAAAACTATGTGATAAAAAGAATCTCAACTGGGTAATGATTTAATATTAAATTTATGAAACTCGTTAAATAATGTCTAGCTTTTGCGAGCCTTGGCAAGCAAAAGCTGCACATTATTCAGCTCCTTTCATACATTCAGTATTAAATCATTACCCATTTGAGATCCTCTATTTATGTTCAAGATTTTTATGATTTAAACAGATGCAAACATATTAATAAGATCACCTTGCATTCACATAAAAATAATTATTAGTAATTACTAAAAACTGGTAATTCTTTGCCCCATGCTAAGTAAAAAAAAATTTCAAATGCATGAGTAAAAATTGCAAGTAATTTCAAGTAATGTTTAGTAATTGTTTTGCTAAGTAATGTCAGGTAATTTATTTTACAAAGTAACATATTACTTAGTAATTATTTTACAAAGAAATATATTACATAATAATTATTTTACTAAAAAAAATATTTTACTTAATAATTTTGAAAAGTATTAAGTAAGCACAGAAATGGGTAATTATGCATAAAGAAATGGAAGCAAATGTAACACAAGTAAAACAAGGTAGATTGGTGAATTTTTCAGTAATGTTGTGGGTAAAAATATGTTGAGTCAGTAAGCAAACTCTGTAATGAGTAAAATATTCCCCATTTAAGAAGCAATTGTTTTCCATTCTAGGTATAATAAAATAAACATTTTATTGAACCATTTACCAAAATTGAAATTTGGTACTATTCCATAAAAATTTATATCTTTGGGATTCCCATTGCAGATTATTATTGGAATTTGAATGCAGTGTACCTGCTTCAAGTTTAGAGTTCCATTGGTTTATTTTATTTATTATCCTTAGAATCTTCTTTTGAGATTAAACAATAATTTTTGTTTATAAAGCCCAAACTTCATGTTCAGAGGGAAGGGGAGACAAAATAAATGGACACTTCTCATCTTCAAGATTAAAGAATTCTTTTTTTTTAGCAAGGCATGAACTGTCTCATGCAAGCTAGTGTGTACATGTGTGTATTGGAAAAGTGGAAGGCAATTTGATAAAATTAGTTTTGTACACAAGACATGAACTGTGTTTGAGGGAGGGAGAGACTGGTCAAAAAAGTCACTTCAGGGTGTCGCATTCCATTCAGAATTACTGTGATTCCTATCGTAGTAAAGATAGGTGAAGGCCATGTTGTAAGTTTATTGATTCCTATTGTACTATTGTTGATTATGGCTTGTGCAAATTTGTTCACTAAATAGTTTAGGCTTCCATAAGCATGAACATTATAATATTTAGGATTGTGCAAGCATAAGGCAGTTTTCTTTAAGCCTGCACTGCTTCTTTTATGTGATCTGCACAAGCTTGCAGAGAACCATACAAGCTTGACAATTTATTCAGTGCAGACTTGTGCAAGCTTGCCACAAAGATACAAATACTAGCTTGCACGATAACAGTTTGCACAATGCAGAAGGACTTTTGCAAGTTGAAAATTGCATGCATTATAAATCTCTCTTGGGAAAACTTAATAAACTGAACACTGTTTTACATAAGCTGTTTATTATTATTATTATTATTATTATTATTATTATTAACCATATCGTTGCTGCTGCTGAAGTTACATAAAATCAGGCTTTAACTAGTAGTGAAATTTATCAACGAGTCTATGATCTACAGAGGGATGCATTGTTGCACCGCCAACAGTGAGAATTGTACCAATTGTAACAAGCTTGAAAAGGACCAACCATTCATTTTTGGGGGAATGTCGGGTATTGTCTCAAGGTATTCCTTTCATTACCTAGCCGAAATTATTTTTTTTAAAGGAGAGAGAGAGAGCATGATACTCTTTTTTGTGCTATATAGTTCTTTTTTCTTTGCTTCTCTTTCTCTATCTCAACAATCAATTTGGAAATAAAATGAGAGAGATAGAGAGAGATCCACTACTTAATGAACCCACTCTTTTGATCTCATTATGAAATGTATGTGACTTGGGAATCTAATAATCAAGACCTTCATTCAATATCTGAATGTTGACCTAATGGAAATCTTTTTTTTTCCTTGTCAGTTTCATTTTGTTTCATTTTCACAGAGCTAGTTTCAGAAGTAGGCCAATGAACATGCAAAGCAGAATATATTTTGTTCTACTTCTATTTTCCTAAGCAGCAGAGAGGGTGAACAGACCATTTTGCTTGAGACATTATTTATGAAAAAATAAGCCTCCCTACGAAAAGGAAATCTTAAGGTCAGCGACGTTAAACCACAACCTCTAACTGACGTGAGATTTCTTTGGGTTAGATTATCTCGTTACTTTATCTCTGACTCACTGGGTTTTTTTATGGTGTGTTTATTTTACGTGTTGGTCACTCAACGTTGGTCGTTCACCCTCTCTGCTGCTGTAAATTAAACAGCAATTATAGATATTATCAATAATGATTGGAGAACCACACTCAGCTAGATTAGCTCGAGAGCAACTACAGGCAGTCAAAAAATATTTACCCGTCTGTGATTTAGTTAAACAACAACTACAAGCTCATCAGGAGTCTCAGGTGGAATTTGCAGAAGGTACAGAACAATTATTTAAACCGATTGTCGAACCAACAAAGAAAATTGTTACAGCAACTGAGGCAACACAAAGAGCTCTTGAAACATTACCTGTTGATATTGCTGGCCGTATTCAAGCAGCTCAACCACAACCACAGTCACAACCACAACCACAACAACAACCTAAACCAAGAACTAAGATAATAGATAAATTTACGCCTGAAGGTATTGCTGCCATCAGGGATCAAAAAAAAGTAATTGATATTGCCGTGTTTGGATATTATGAAAGACAAAAATATGTAAAACCAGAACATGTTAAATCTCTAAGCTCTGCCAATTGGATTAAGGATGTATATCGCATCTATACTGGTATTCTAAAAATTAGATATGATGAAGCTATTATTAATTATAATAGATTTGATGAGGCTGTACACAGACATATAGAAAGCGAAAGAGTTAAACAATTTAAATTACAGAAACCAGTAAAAACACTTGGAGAACAAGTTCAACAATTTCCACAATCACTTCGTGATTATCCACAACCACAATTACGATCACCACGATTACTACCACCACTACCACAACAATTTGAATTACCATCACCACAACAATTTGAATTACCATCACCACAATGATCACAACGACTACAAGAAGAGCTACAACAACGACAAGAAATAATGAAACAATTGAAATCACCACGACAACCAGTTAGAACAACAGAGGAAGAATATCAAGATCCTGGCGCAACTGGAAGTGGTTTAGGAAGTGGCTTTATTATTTGTCCCAATAATGTCCTTGCTGATGTTGATCGACTAGAAATTCTCATTGGAGGAAAACGAGCTGGTAATAATTCCCCTGAAATTATTAATGAAGCAGCTGATATTGGTAAATGATTATTTACAGGTGGTGTTATGGATATTAATGTGTATCGGTCCCTTATTAATGAAATCGCCGATGATTATCATAGTGACTGAGTATGTAATCAGATGCAATTAGTGATAAAATCACTTAATAATAATATGATCATATACAATACTCATAGACCAACCATGGTTAGGGCAATAAATTCACGATTACCAGTATACAAAACGACCTACGGAGATGGACTAGGTGATGTTGTTCAAGGTCTATTTAGAGGGATAGCCCCAAAAGCAATACCGCTTGCAAAGCAATTAGGAATGAAAGCTATTGACGTTGTTCGTGAAAAAGCTATTGGCGCTGTTGGTGATGTTGCTAGCAAAGCATTCTCAGCGATCAAGGATAGACTAGCGCGATTAATACGCAGACCGCCAGCGGTCCGACCTCAACTAGTGAAACTGGCCAGCACTGAAGTGATGCCTGCAAATGTCAGTAAAATAATAAATCAAGCTGCTAATCAAAAACTAGCGGAGTTGGCTACCAACACTAATGTTGGGTTAGAAAAAGAAAAAAATATAACCGCTAGTCTGGTAGCTGGAAGCGATCTTCGTGTTAGACGAAGACGATAATAATAAATATGTTCAAGCGTATATCTGATCCTGCGTTTGACATGGACGCACCAGTTTTAAAAGATGAATCTGTGCGCGATTATCAATATTATTCTTATGACGCACGAGAGCCAAATCAGCGTGGACGAATTGAACTACGGGTTCAGGGCACAAGCAGATATTTCTTACCCGCTGAAGCATTTATTGAAGTCGAAGGTGAAATTTTGCGAGATGATAATAATGCTGTGATGGCTGATGATTATGCGATTGGTTTTGTTAATAATGGTATTATGGCGTTATTCAAAAGCGCCATATACATGATTGATGGAATAGAAATTGAATCAGTTCAAAATGATGTTGATGTAGCTACAACAATAATTGGTCTTGCGCGATATAGTGATGATTACTCAAGATCAGCTGGTCCATCAATGATGTTTGCAAAGGATACAACTGATCATCCAGAAAATAGAAACGTAACACTAAATTTAGCTGGGGATACAGTTACAGCAATGAATCCAAATTATAATTTAGGATTGCAACACGTAAATCAATGTTGCGAGGTGGAAGAAGATTATTTTCGTGTTCAATTCCATTATCACATATATTTGGATTTTGCAGAAATGTTAGAAAAGTTATTTTCGGAGCCAAGCATACAGTTGTACTTATAAGAAAAGGTACAGACTATGATGCAATTTGGTGTTCTGTACCAGCAGCTAATCCAGCACAACATGTTGGAAAAGTAGTTTTAACAAAACTTTCTCTATGGATGCCAGTAATGACTCCAACAATACCTGAAGAAGAACATTTACTTTCTTTTATGAGTCAAGGTGGTAAATCGATGTTATCATGGTTGACAATGACCACAGATGCTGTGCAGAGCAACATTAATGGTTTATTTACTTGGCAAATAGCATCAGCGCAAAATGTTTCTGCACCAAAACATATTTATTGCGCTTCAAAATTATACACGATTAAACAATCAAAATAATAGTCATATGATATTTGATAAACTCGGTGTTTCTGAAATTTCATTGAGAATAAACGGACATTAAGAACCATCCGAGGATATTTTGTTAAATTTTGATCTAAATCATGTAGCACATGCATATCATCGATTAATGACATTCATGGGGCGTGATCAAAATGTTGATATAGGTTTACAAATATCACAGCTAGATTTTACAACATTATATCCGATTTATTACTTTTCGCTGGAACATTTGGATTTGTTCAGACAATCAGTCGTTGACATATATTTTCGAGTTCGCGTGGACCGAGGAACTATTGCTAATTACAGAGCTGTTGCTGTTATACTCGGCGACAAAACAAGGTTACTTGAAGGTGTTGGTGGACGAATGAGAGTTATTGATGCCCCAATAGAAAACATGTAAACATG
The DNA here is from genome assembly GCA_016617855.1 of Megalonaias nervosa. NCBI lineage: Eukaryota > Metazoa > Mollusca > Bivalvia > Unionida > Unionidae > Megalonaias > Megalonaias nervosa. The sequence continues at coordinate 131,786 of JAECUM010000207.1, read as the reverse complement.
TAATGAGATTGCTCATAATAATTATAAATGTCACATCTAGTTAATGTCAGTCTGACTCCTGGTCAGATCAAAAAGCTACAATCATCATCAAAAAATAATTGTGCAGCAAAAATATCACTAAAGCGAGAACAAATCACGAGTGGTCCGAATAAGCTATCATTATCAGAACGCCAGCATAAGCATTTCAATGAAGCAAAAATATTGAATAAAGGTATAAAACTTAATCTTTCTGCGAGTGTCATTAAAGACATCGTTAAAACGGGTGGCATATTTCCACTTCTTGCCGCGTTACCAGCAATAATAGCCGCTGCAGCCCCAGCTGTTGCAAAAGCAGCTGCATTAGGCACTGTTGGCACAGCTGCTGGAATGGCGTTAAAGAAAGCAATGGGTCAAGGAATTATGCATGCAAAAAAATAAAAAAAAAGATCACGGGCAAAACAACGCGGAAGATGTCTAAGAGCACCAAATGTTCCACAGCCGGGCTGTCTAAGATTATCAGGCCCGGCATACAGTCATGGTCTAAGACTTCCAGGGACCCCACATTCATGGTACGGAAAAGGTCTAAGACTACCCCGGTAACTTCGTCATCGAATTTGATGATTTTCCCTATGTCAGATTTTGATTTACTTAATGCTGCTAAGCAACTGAATATAAAAATCTTTAGAGGAGTTTTTATGCGTGATCAATTACCTACCGTTGCAATGCAACATGAAACTGGTATTATTAATCTCAATAAAAACTCTGGCCCAGGCACTCATTGGGTGGGGTATGCAATTGATCCACGTGGAATCATTTATTTTGATTCGTATGGACTGGCACCACCAAAAGAATTTTTAAAATATGTAAATACTGCTATGCAAAGTAAGAATTCGATGCGTTCTAAAATTTGGTATTCAAAATTACCAACACAAAAAATAACAGATCCACCGATATGTGGTCAAGAAGTACTCGCTGTACTTGATGCTGTATCAAAATCAACAACACCACCTCATAAAGTCGTGCATGAATATACCACGTTGTCACACTTAAACAGATATCAGTAAATATAATGGTAGATATTTATGGAAGATCTTCTCGCAAAGCTCAGCAGCAAGTCAATTTATCTAAATACGCAACTCTTGATCAGCTCAGAAATGAAATCGATGATTTATTAAATATCACAAGTGTGGATCAAAACGAAGTCGTTGTTTTTCAGGATAAACAAGGACGATTAAAAACGAGTAATATACAACTGTTAGATGTTCTTATACGAATTCCCACCGCGGTTATTAATAATATCATTATTTTTTCTGATCAAGGTAAAATACAAGATTCTGGTAAGTCAGTTAACGATTTTATCAAGCGAGCTGGTGATTCATTCACTGGTAACATTATTGTGAACCGAAATAAAATTATAGACCTTGGAAACCCAGCCACAGATACAGATGCAGCAACAAAAAAATACGTCGATGATCAAGAATCTAAGTACATATTAGTCAACGGTGGTATAATGCGTGCATTTCTCAACATGAATAATAACGGTATTAATAATCTTAGAACACCAGAATCAGATTTCGACGCTGCAACGAAGAAATATGTAGACGATAAGGAAATTCCTATGACAACTTCGTTAGCTACAATCAATAATGAAATGACTACAATCAATACTAATTTTACTAATCACGTACAAACATTTTTAAATTTTCGTAGAAACATAAACAGATCTATTAATGATTTTTTTGGAACTCCACCAACTGTTGATATCAAACTCTCCAAAATTAACATGAAACTCAACGACATTATTAACGTAATACCTAGTATTGTTCAAAAAACTAATCTGATTAAAATTCCACACGGACAAATTAAAAAAATCGTGTACACAGTAGCATCAGGATCATCAACGTGGACACCACGCGATAGTACTCTCGAACACACCGCAGAAGTAACTGGGTTATACAGGCTATCCATATATGGTTTGGAAATTACTGCAGCCACTTCATTATCACCGAATGTATATCATAATCCTCTGCTGGTGATGCTAACCAAGGACATCAAAGAAACGTTTACGTTAACATCAACGGAAATGCCCCCGAGACGTTACTGGTGGTGCCTGGAATTCGTAGCTGAAACTGTTTAATTACTCAATTAAATGACGTTGTAATTGTATAATGAATCGAGTGACTGAGTCACTTATCGACGTTCAACGTCACAGATACGCTCAAGTATGCGAGTGTCAAACCAAACTAAAAAATATCATCGACGATTATACAGTAAAAGTAAAAAAATATCGCAGACGTATGGTTGTTATTGATATAATTGTTTACTCAGTTTCCGCTGTTATTGCTGGAACCGGATTATTATTATCAACAATAACGATGACAGCACCTGCAGTTGTAACAACTGTCGTTTCAACTTCAACGGTTATCGCAGGCATTCTTAATATTATTGCTAAGAAGATATCTACGTGTACAAATGATAAATTACACGAGTATATAATAAAACTACACACAGCAACAACATCTTATTCTAAACTATCATCGTATCTTTATGCGTACCTCTGCGATGGTAAAATATCTGATGAGGAGTTCGCAACAATAATGAAAACCTACGATGAAGCATTTAGAATGGAACGCAACGCCTTCTCTAGTGATTCTAGTGATACGGTAACCTGTGATAAGAATGAAGGTTGAATTCCTGAGAGTGCGTTCTATTAAAATAATAATTAAATAACTGAGTACTTTAAATAAATAAATGTCGGGGGCCCCGAGTGGCCGAGTGGTCTAAAGCGCTGTCCGTTACGGATCACTGCCATCTCACCTCTGTCTGCGTTGGTTCGAGTCTAAGATTCGGCGAATGTGGATATGTGAGAAAGCTTGCCAGTAGCTTCTCGTGGGTCGGTGGTTCTTTCCGACGATTTCCCGGTTTCTTCCTCCACCATTAATACTGGCCGCCATGTATAGCCTATCGCGTGCTGAAAAATGGCGTTAAGCCCCACAACAACAACAACAACAATAAATAAATGTCAGCGTTAGAACTATTACAACACATCGTCACTAATACAACGCATACAAAAACTACTATGATACCATTAAGTTCGACCAATCCTGAATTTAGCGTTAACTTTCCAACTGCAATTCCAGCAAGTGAAATAGCATTAGCGCAATTATGAGTCTATAATAGCTGGCCAAATATCAGGTCAAAATCGTTTGGTGGACTACCAGCAAATAATTCACTTGTATTTGTGAATAAGAATAAACCTGATGGAACTCCTGATTGGCAAGTTGTTGGAATTTCAACGGGCAGTTATCAAATAGAACAGATTAATGATGAGGTCCAACGCAGAATTAAATCTATTACAGGAAAAGAATCCAAAATAGCAATCACTGTTTACGAACCAACATTATCAGCGGCGATTGAAATAAATTCCCCTGATTATGTTGTAGATATTTATCAAAGTTCGATCAGATCTGTGTTAGGATGGCCTGATGTTCCCCCAGACCAAAGGTCAAATGGAATTCCAGAACCAACCAAAAATGAATTTAAGACAAGCGAAAAAAGATTCATTAAAGGTCCAGAATATCAAAATTAAAATGCATGGCACCATATAAAATTTGAATTTGATCCAAGTAACAATGAACATTATTTTACCGATTTGACGGTCAAAGGATCCCTAAGATAACTAGATCACCATTTATTGTTATCATCGTAGACGCCAGGACGCGGACTACTAGAGATATTGTTGATGAAGAATTTTTTAAAATATTTTTAGATCTTCTTAAGCCTGAATACGATAAAACACTTAATGATTTAAGAAGTTTATGTATTTCATTATCACAACATTATGACGATGGTGTAAAAAATCAGATACTTGAAACAATAAAACATTTAAATGTATATCGCCAATCGAAGTATCATAAACGCTGCGACTAAACTCAATGGAAATATTTTATCAGATAAAGAATCTAAGCAATTATTTCTTGATCATTACAAAATAACAGAAAAAGATTTACAAACATTTATAATACCAGATTTAAATAACGCTGAAATAAAAAAACAACGATGTCATTGATGAATATTTCCCTAAAGTATTTGCAGCGTGGAAAAAATAGCCCCACCACCGGTTATTCTTAAATATAATAATGATCCATACGGTGGAGGCCATCATATCTCGCCTGGCATTGTTAATATAACATCAACGATCGCAGTCAGTCTAATATGTGATGTAATTGATGGCAGCTATCAAGTAGATCTTTCAAAAAGTAGCGCTGCTGAGCAAGGTTATATATTATATTCATTTAGCCCTCAAGCGCCACCCGGGTGGTTAATTGTATCAGAACCAATTAACCCCGTTTATCTACGTGTACATAATCCGTTATTATCAAGGATACATTTCAAACTTACAGACCAATAGGACATATTTTGGATTTGCAGAATGAAATTTTAAGTATTAATCTGTATGTAAGATCATAGAGCGTTATATCGCAAAATAAAAAAAATAAAAATATCCAAATCTAACTCGGATCAGAATAATTTTTTTTTACTGGGGTAAATCAGAATAAAATAAAATAAGTAAATAACCTGTATACTTGCCAGGGATTTTGTTCAGCCATTATCACATTAACTCCACCTTCACTTTCATTTTCACAATGCTCTCTTAACTGTCTTATACGAAGGTTCACAATCTTTTTCTGTTCGTATTCATGAGATAATTCTAACTTAATTTTATCAATAGCGTTTGAGAGAAGTACAAACAGTTTTACTTGATTATCTGTAACTGTTGCCAGCGACTATAACATTGCCTGCTGGATAAACTTCATGAATTTATAATCAGATGGTAAAGTGTACCTGTTCTCTAATTTCCGTTGTTCTAATGATTCAAAGTCAGACAGAATTTTTTCAGGATTAAGATTATCAGATATATTTACACCGTTATGCTGTAATATTTTAATCGCAGAAATAATAACATTAATATTTTCAGAATTCATTATATTATTAGTGTTTATTTAATATAAAAATAAAATCAGAATAAAATAAAAATAATAGTCCCTAAGGACTGTTTCAAGATGATTATATAGATATGATTATGATTATGATTATATACATATGATTATATACATATTATTATATACATATGATTATATCTTAATTAAGGACAGCACAAAACACAGAATCGTAATTACAGTAGCGTATTTACAGCAAGCATATTTACAGCACAGTTTAACCCCATGTGAAACCCCTAGGTTGCCAAAGGTCATCCTAGTAGGCTCAGAGGTTATACATAAACTTATCTTATGGACGCATATAAACACACACCCTAATCGAAACGAAATACTAGAAATTCAGAGGGCTGTCTAGGCATTATGATTTTATGTAGCCACTTAAATCAAGCAGGCATACTTACAGTAACAGTATTTACAGTAACGTATTAACATATTTACAGTAATGTATTAACATATATTTATAGGGACAGCACAGTTACATGTCAACTTAATTGTAAGAACTTTAACTCTAGGACGGCACAGTTACATATAGACTTAATTCTAAGAACTACGTTCAATAGAAAGTTTTGCACACTCCCCCATCATAATCACCCAGGGAGTGCAAAATTGCACCCAACAAGTGACATGGTGGGAGGAGTGTACAAATTTTCTGTTGAAACAATAGATGGGCTAGCTGACACCCCCACTAAAGAAGAGGTTTTTGGCATAATATCGCCTTTCGCCCGACAGTATGCTGGTCACGAGAATCGAACCACGGACCTCGAGCATGAAAATCCAGCACGTTAGCAATCGGCCACCGGACTTCAGTATGTATATATGTTAATAAAGTTATTATATAGTTAGCGCATAATGTACTTAAAGTATCCAGAATAAAATCAGAATTTATTGTGATGTATTGTGGATTTCTTAATAAAATCAGAATTTATTGTGATGTATTGTGGATTTCTTAATAAAATCAGAATATATTTTCAGTTTCCAAATGCTTGAGAATACATTACACAAAACCCACAGCTAAAAGTCTGTATTAATCAGACGTTGCCAAGGATACTAAAATAATCGATAAGTTGGATGAACACACAATGCCATTCATTCCTAAAAATAACCTCATGTACAATTCACTGCTGAGATATATATTAGCCGATATAACACAGATAATATGTGACTCAGGTTAGCTTGTTCTTTGTTTTGTAATAGTAAAATTAGCTACAATGGGCTTCTTGGAAATATTAGTGTCCTATGGGACATTCCAAACTATATAAATCTCTATTAAATATATGTATTTAAGACAAATGGATTTTGCTGTTTCTTGATTACAACAAAATCCTGGAGGAAAATTTGCGTGCTGACTGTACACACAATTACATATAATTTTTATGAAAAAGGAAAATATATCGATACTTACTTATAGGGTTGGACTCTTCAGTCACTTGATAGGTGCAAAAGCAATATGGGTTCTGACCCAAACTCACAATATCATTAGTACAACAAGTACGACAACTGCAATATTTACTATTATGCTTGACGGAGTTGTCTCGCTTAATCATCTGATACCATAGGAACATTACATCAATGAAAAAAAACCATCTACATAAAACATGAAACTATGAAAGCAAAATGAGACAATACTGGTTCATGAAGAAGATTCTGGTAGACTAACATATTGAAATCTGATTTTTTGTAGAAATCTTTCGGAAAAAGCAGATCTCCTGATATTATCTGCCACGTATTTTACTGAAGGCGGTGTTATGTTAAAGTATTTACCAGCAGAATTAATTGATTTAAACACAATTTCTTCACCATCTGTATTTACGGGTTTAACAGCCCTTGCGTATCGTGCGCCGTAGCCAGTATTTCCCGACTTAGAATTTTGACTTTGTGTAACAATTCGCAAGTTATCAAGCGAGTTATCAAGTTTATCACCACAGATGTGATCTATTACAAGTCCATCTTTAATGATCCAAAAATAACACTCGAACACGAACCTATGTGATAAATAATTTTTATTTCCATTGGTATTAAATGCAAAATATCCAGTATTAATAACACTACCGACTGGTTTCTTTAATCTACAGTTCCTAATTACACCATCACGAGATGCTTCATAATTGGTGATGATTGGATGCTTTACAAATTCATTTTGCTCGATTTATATATATATACTAATATTATTTGTTTAAATCATTATTTTGAAAATCTAGCAAGATAATCTTCCTCAGTTTTTATAGGAGATTCAGAAGATGTGTTTTTTTTATTGTAATATCGTTTCAGCTCTCTGTATTTTTTACCACCACATTGCACACACAATTGAGTTTTTCCTCTGACTCCAACACCACACCGCATACACGGTTTTGGTCCTAAACTACCTTGTCTAACACATTGCATATGAAAGCCGCAGAATTCGTTTATGCATGCTTTGTTACAAGGAGAAGTATATCCAATCATAAGCCAATGGCATCGATTCTTTATTTGAATCATATAAAAAAAGATTAAAATTCAATTAAATATATATTTGTCCTAATTATAATAATACAGGAATTATCCGCGATTGAACCTTATGGAGCTAGATTTGATCTTGACAGACTGCCGAAACACAAATTTAGTTTTTCAATGCAAGATCTAGCTTTAACGAATAAAGATATAACAAAATGTATCTGTGAAGCCAAAAGGAATTTCGCGACGATGGTGTGGCTCATGTGTGGTTGACATTCAGAATTGAAAATACTGTTAATGTGATGAATGACAAACGAGGAAGAGAGATTATTGACTACCTTGTTCAGAAATATTTTATTTTAATAAAATTTATTGTAAAGACAGACGATGACACTTGGATTATTCGTGACAAATGTGATTCTGTCCATATGCAGTCAGGAAATAATATTGTTCTTAGTAAAAATTCCAGACCAGGAATACTTACTGGCATTGACAAACCATATTAAGAACGTGCATACCCTGTGACTGCGGTTGTATACGCGGTATATCCGTTAAATAATAAACCTGACGTTAGGGATCTCAAACCCATGAAACTGTCATCCTTGACTCGTCAAGAATAAATTGCGTAGCTGAACGGGTTACAGAACACTTCACAAATGCGATATGCGGAAACGGTTTAACGGATTTACGATGTAAAAAAATAAACACGTGTGTAGAAACGGCTAAAGATACCAGAGCGTCTATCAGCGATGTTGCTGAGCTGGGAAAGAAATTAAAATTCCCAATAACAGTGAAGACGTTAACCGGAGAGATTTTGTACAAACCAAAATATAAATCAAGAGGAGCTTCGATAGATATTATTGATCATAATGCACATGCATGGACTGTGGCAGTAACGGTATTTCCACGAGATGGAACGGTTAAATTTTATAATGGTCATGTATTTGATGCTATCAGAAATATCAGTAAAATTGACCCTGTATCTGTGTGGCTGTTTCAGAGTTCGGAATATGATTATCATGATCAGTTTGTACGGTCTAATGGTGATATTTATCGTACAGAATTTCTCCACGAAGAAATGAAAAATCTTGCATTAAAATATACCTCTGATGATATTAAGGTTGAACAATTACTTCATAACTGTTTTACCGTTCCATCAATTGCTGCTCACTATGCTCAGGAGAAAAATTCATGGAAACCGACACGATTGGAATTTCTTGAAGATGTCCAGTAAAGTTGTATCGAATACAGACACGGTGGATTGTGGAACACTAAATACGATTATAATGACGTTATCTCAGTTGATACTGTAGCGTGTTATCCTGGAAGTTTTCTTGGATACGGAGAGTGTTCTGAATACTTTAAGAGATTTGGTCATCCGACACACGAGATGACCAGAGTAGCGATAAACGGACCTTTACCTTTTGATTTAACCGGATTTGTTTGTATAGAGTCATTCGAGTTTTACGAGGATCTCCATCCGATTGTTTATGCGTGGTTTGGAGGACATTTTTCAGAGCAACGTTGGGCTCCAATAGTACTAATAAAGTATATGCTTGATGCTGGAATTTTAATGTCGTTGAGCGTTAGTGAAGCAGTTATATCATACTGCATGCAGGAACAAGTCTGGTTGCCAGAACCGGATGTATTTAATATTAATGATGCTAGAAGAGATTTTCCTAATCCTGAAGATCATATTGTTAAAATTGCTAATAGTATACGTGAATACAGAAGAGAAAATGATGAGAAATTTGCAAAAGATCTCGGCAGAAAAATAATCGGTAAATTTACGCAAGGAGGATCATATGATCATAAACGAGCGTGTACAAGATTAATCATGGACGATGCTGAACTCGATTTTATAACTGCTGATACAACGGAGAAAAACACATTTATAAGTCGAAGTAATGCTTATTTATCAGAAGGAACTAAATTAGGCACAATTGTGAGCTATAATGATGGCAAGTCACCGCAGTTTACTCATTTAAGATCTTCAATGCTAGCGTATGTTTCGATAAATTTATTATCGATGATAAACAGATTTCCTCGTTATGCAGTCAGAGTCGCGACAGATTCATTTTACATAAACAAAAAATATGCGGATTCGTTAAAACAATTGCATATTAACGATCATGCATCATGGGGCGAATGGAGAATAAAACGTGAGCATATAATTACTTACTCTGAATCTGCCGATGCTGAAATTGTGAAAACATATTACAAGAATAATCAGATACCAAGGATGTCATCGGCACCATCTGTATGTGATCCTGTGGCTATACATAAAACCGTTTATCTTAATGGGTGTGGTGGTTCAGGTAAAACAACACGCGCGATTGAATTATTTAATAATTGTTCTGATATGATTGTTTTGACACCGACACATAAACTCGCCAGGGAAATAAAAGAATGAGGAGTAAAATCATGTACATACCATAGTTTCTTTAGATGGTGTGGAGACGCATGGACTCCATCGCGGATGGGTGAGAAATATATTCCTAAAATTATTATCTGGGACGAGATATGCACGGTGTCGCTAGAGGTATTAAAAATATTTCTTGATTGGCTGTTATTAAAGAATACTGCTGTGGTGATGTGTGGCGATCATGGTCAACCGCCACCTTTCATTGGATCGTCTCCACATGAGTGGCTGAAAACATTTGTAGATTATTACAAAGAAATAACTGATGACCATAGAGCTATTGATAAATCACTAAAGGAGTTTAAAAAGTTAATAAGACTACAGCCAGATAAAATACAATGTGAAATAATGTGTAAAGTAATTCCAGAAACATCTATGAATAATTTTTGGACTTTATGGAGACCTGCTGATTTGATAGTTGCAAGTAGAAAAATAGTTCGCGATACACTTCAACAACAATTATTTACATTACATAAAGAAAAATTTTCAAATCTACCTGTACCTTTATGTTATCGCCCAGCAAATACTCGACGACAGAATGTTGATGTTGAGGTTCCTGGTGGTGGAATACAAAATCTTGTGTTAAATGATATTGTTTTAGTTGTTGTTGAGAGCGCGTTAAGCATGGATAAATCACCGTGGACGTTAGGATACGCTATAACGATTCACTCATCACAGGGATTAACTATTACTGATACAAGTATTTGGATTGTCAATGATCGTATTGAATGGTCAAATTTAGTTTATCTTGCGGTGTCTCGAGTCAGAAGAATATCTCAACTGGGCCGGGTTATCATGGGATTGCGTAATAACCGAAGAAATTCCTGACAACTTTGTCAATATCAATAAAAAATTAGCGAGCTATAAGCAATGTGACAAAAAAAATAATCGCGATTTTGATATTGATGTTGAATTTATTATAACACTAAAAACACAACAGAATAATCATTGTGCAAGTTGTAACTGTAATATGCTGTGGCAGTATTCAAGTAATAATCCAAGACAATTTACCATTGATAGAATTAATAGTAGTCTTGGTCACATGCGCGAAAATGTGATGCTGACCTGTCTTGAATGTAATCGACGTCGGGGCGCTGGACACCCTGGTGCAAGTTTATAAAAGTGAACGTGGTGGTAATTGTGTATCTATAGGAATTATTTGTAATTGTTCGCGTACAAATCCACGCTGAGGAGCAGTTGAATCTAATCTGTAGATTGCGAGTCTACCTGTGGACCTTACCACGCTAGAAATTTTGAGTGTGGTCACACTCCAGATAGGATCAGTTGCTCTTTTTCTACCTCCTTCAAGTTCACCAGGTTCATATAAATATCTCACGGTAACATTACCTAGTACTGGTTGAGAGGAAGATTTATGTTGTATTGGTATATATTTTTTTGTGATCACATTAGAAGGTTTCATAGAAGTTGCATGAGTCACTTCGTTGTTCAACGCAGCTATCACACTTGGTAACCTTGCAACCCATTCATGAGATCTCTCCATGGACTTAAAGTCAGCAGATATTTCCCTCGCGTATTGGCATCCAAATAACCACTCAGCAAGCGTTCGATTAAATCTTTCAATGATTGCCTGATCACGATGAATTTCTGTGTGTTCTCGTCTGATTTTAACGTTATGTCGCTTCATCAACGATGATACTGCACCAAGAAATTCTTTGCTAGGATCAACCTGTAGCAGTTGTGGCCATCACAAGGGTCCTCGTTGATAAATGCGTTCAAACGCAGATGCAACTTCAGTCACTGTCTTTGTTGATAATGGTTCTGCTTCTTTATATCTACTCGCAACGTCGACGACGGTTAACGCGTATCTGTATGTGTATTGACGTCTACCAATTTTAATGGTATCATGTGGTAAAAACAAAATATCTGCTTGATGAACTTCATTAGGGGTACTAACATCAAAATGTGCATACTGAATTTTTTTAGGTGGTGGTAGATAGATTTGCCATATTGCCTGTCGTGCTAACCACGCTGCAGCGATATCACGTGAAACTTTTGCTGCTTCAGCAAGTTTACTAATCGTTGCTTTACCTCTCCAGTATCCTCTTGGGCTATAATAAACAGATTCCATTATTATGATAATAATCAGTTGATTAATTACCAGCCCCTAACATTATTTTACCATTCATACCAGCTTTTACCAGAAAAGCAGCTAATCTTTCTCGAAGTGATTTATCTTTTACATTATTTATGGCATGAATTAATTTTATATCGGCGAGATGTCGTTGTTGTAGGTCCTTACTTTTATACGCGACATTGTGAATGTGACACGCTTGATCAATTGCGTTTATTGGACACTCGCCAGGTTTTGGTTGGTCTTGGTTATCTAGTCGGATATCGAGACGAGTTCCAGGACCACAATAATTATATCCAGGCAAATGTTTTTCACCAGGATACTTTGCCCATGGAGCTCCTGGTAATTTACCTAAAGAAGCAGCGATATCTCCACCTGTCTTTAATGAAATAAATTTGTATTTTTTTGTACCACATTTCACACACCTGCCTGTAAGTGCGCGCCTGTTATTTTTTGTTATTATTGTCATTAATCCACTGGTGGACGTATGTGCTCTACATCGAACACAATATAAATTCATATTATTATTATATGGATGTAATTGACTTTTCAGCGACACGAAAACAAGAGCCAGTCAAACATCATCCAGCGCTACCAAATTCTATCAGAGCAATTATACTTGGCCCATCTGGGTCTGGTAAAACACAATTATTACTTAATCTGATAATGCGATGGCTCAAGTGGGATAAATTATATTTAGTAGCACCATCTGTAGATGATCAACGATGTTACGAAGTACTTAAAGATTTTAATGAAAACGCAAAGTCGCTGACATGTCCTGATAATGATGCAATTGATTTTATTACCGATATCGATGAAGCTCCATCTATAGATGATCTTGATGGATGTATCAATAATCTCGTAGTATATGATGATGTAATGCTGGATAAACAATCCAATCCAGCTCGGATATTTTCGCGAGGCCGTCACAAAAATACAGACGTAATTTATTTAACTCAGAAATACACACAAATTCCTAAAGTAATCAGAGATAATTGCAATATCTTAATTGTGTTCAATGGAGTAGATAATTATACTTTACAAAATATTTATTATACTTGGTGTTCAGGAGATATGGATATGATTAAATTTAGAAACTTCTTTTCAAAAGCTCATGCTATTCCGTTTGGATTTATAACAATAAATTTACATGACCCAAGATCTAGATATCGTATAGGTCTGGATAAAATCTTTGGTTAATTTACAGCAGCAGAGAGGGTGAATGACCAATGTTGAGAGACCAACACGTAAAATAAACACACCATAAAAAAAACCCAGCAAGTCAGAGATAAAGTAACGAGATAATCTAACCCTAAGAAATCTCACGTCAGTTAGAGGTTGTGGTTTAACGTCGCTGACCTTAAGATTTCCTTTTTTGTAGGAAGGCTTATTTTTTCATAAATAATGTCTCGAGCAAAATGGTCTGTTCACCCTCTCTGCTGCTTCCTAAAATGTTGGATAATTTAGACATGCAATTAAATGAAACATATTAATAAAGCCTACCCAAATAAAAATTGTGTATGAAAAGATATTGATCCACTATTGCCATAGCATAGAACATGAACATGAATTTGAAAGGAAACAAAAATGTTTAATCTGAAATGGTATGAAGATTTCAAATTCAATCTGCTACCACATATCTTAGAAACAAAAAAGTCTTGCATGAAAATGTAATCCGTTAACAGTTCTCCTGAGGTTTCGGTAATTTTATTAAAGAATGTCATTGATTTATACTCAAAACACTTAGGTAATAAATAAATGCACTGCTCTTCTTTACATTAAAAGTTTCTGTCTGGAAAACTGCTTAGGCTTGGCACTGTGTTCAGCATAATAAATCACCAATCAATTTCAGTAATGTACAATTTTGAAGTTTGCATATAAATAAATTCTTCAAATCCCACACACAGAACTTGAAGAAAATGTTTTTCATAAAATGTTTTTCGTTAATTTAAATATGTACACAAGATATGAAAAATAACTACCTGCAATTCATTAAGGTTGACATATAATGTCAGCCATTTGTGGTTTTCACTGTTTATCACCTTGAAAAATATAGCTCGAATATTATATCAATACATTTAATAAAATATAGATCAATTCAAAGATGGCAATGCCCACCAGCAGAATTTCATTAACAATAAGTATTTATAGTTTACGTGGTCGCAATTATAATCTGTTAAGCTTGTTGCTGAGAAATCTGTTTTCTTTCAAATGTTTTTTTACAGGTTACAAGGACCACTCCAGTGGCCTAGTGGTTAGAGTGTCCGCCTCGGATGCGGGAGGTCGTGGGTTCAAACCATGGCCGAGACATACCAAAGACTTTAAAAAATGGTACTAATAGCTGCCTCGCTTGATGCTCAGCATTAAGAGGTTAGTGTTAGGACTGGTCAGCCTGGTGTCAGGATAATGTGACTGGGTGGGACATCATGCTACATGTCTGCGGCATGATGCCCCAGTGCTAGACATCACTGTAAAACTGTCACACTGCAGACATCTTAGCGATATGACTGAAAACTTGTTAAAGCTATGTTAAAAATCTAAATCTCACACACACACACAGAGAGAGGTTACAAGTAGTGATCATCATTGAAAACCTCAGAATTCTTGCTCTTTAATTCATAATCAGTGAGAAATAATTATGTTAACACCTGTTCGTTTGGCAGTAGTGACTTTCCAGCCATGCATTATATCTACAGCTCCACTGAAAGAATACCTGACAACCAATGTCACTTGTATGCATATGGGGGTTGGACACGAGCTCACATCTCAGTATTCAAACAGTTGTCTATTTCAGCCTGGCAGTAAAGATTAAAGAACTCACTTGGCTTAGTAACACATTGGCAGTTCTCAGCCAGTGTTTTGCACCATATGTTACCGAAAAATAGTACACCACTCTATTGTGACAAGGGAAGACCTAAACTAATGGCTGTGATAATATTACTGTACTTGATGTTATTACATTATTAACTTTCATATGTAGACACTAGAATATTAAACACATACATTTGGTAGACTTTTGACAGTTGTGCTCAAACTAGCAGAACACTAGAAGCTGTATTAAAAATAATATCGTAAAATAACTTTAATTGTAAAGAAAGATATTTTAAAATATTGTTTCATATATTAAGGACCACCTTAATTATAAAGCTATTAAAGAAACCACAGACATAATGTATCCAATATATAGTGATAGCCTTTCAGTTTGCATGTTAATAGTTGGAAAGTTAAAATGTACAGAAAATTCAGTAGCGGAGCTAACAAAAATAAAACTTTGTTTTGCATGAGTCTCGAAATAACCCTAAAAGTGGTTATATCCATGAATGTAATCCTAACTTTTTTATATTTTGAAATTTTTTTTTATTTTTGTTCCTTTTTATATAATGTGATAAAAAAAATTTGAGTAAGCTGCAGATGGACTTCGTGTTAAGTATTACATTTGTCACATGTATAGAGATAGTTGTATTTGTCAGATTTGACCTTGCTAGCATTAGTAATTGCTTATAGATGAGTTTACTTAAAAATATGTAAGACATCAGCCTTGCAACAATGTTCAAAGGAGATTATTAGTTTTCCATTATTATTGTTTAGTTTGAATTGCATAAACAGTATTCCCTTCACACTAAAATATATCCAATAGAATTTGTTCAACATGTATAATAATTAGCACTTTACATTCATAATTAAAACAGTTTCTTAATATTGAGTTCTATGAAAAATGAATGCTGTAAGTTGGATAAAAGATTACACCAGCAATATTATTTTAAAGTCTTTTAAACCTTCAGACTCTAATATTACTTTTGGTTTCTGTGGGAACCAAAGTAAATCTATAAATATATCATTTTCAGTATGATTAATATTGGTTCCTTATAAATGAACTGTAAGTAAGTGAATAATTATATTTGATATGGAGACCATTTGTGAATAATAACAGTACAGAAATATTGCATCATCTATATATTGTAACATACTGAAATGTATATGTATGTTTGAAAGTTAAGTTTTAATTTTCTTGCATAGACCTAAAATTAATTAACTGAGGCTAAAAATAATATGTAGAATAAAATGTAAATATCCATGTACAGATTTTGAATAACTATATTTGAAGGAAAAGTTTGCATTTTATTTTTGTCAAATACTTTTCTACCATTTCACTCTGTTTGGTTGCTAAGATAACCATGAGCACTGTGATCATCAATTTCACTGATATTTTTGTGTTAGTAATATAGATGCATATATGCATCACTGTACAATTTCACTCCAATCTGAATATGAATACTAGTTTTGAAGCTGTTATATGGATTTGGCATTAAAAGTTTATTGTTCAGAAATAATTAAAAATGCGCAGATGGGCCAGTTAGAAACATCTGTAATAAGGTCATGCAAAAACAACACAGCACTACCAGAGTTAATAAATAAATTATGTTGTACATTATTTTATTTCTTCTTTATGGATTAAAGTGCATGCTTCACCTTAAATCTTGGCAGTTCATTACAGTTTGGGGACAAGTGAAAAGTAAGGTGGCAAAAGCGAAATTTCTGAAACCTTGTGTCCTGGACAAGTGGGTGAAAACAAAATTTGATCAGCCTGATCAAGTAGAAAACAAGCTTGTGCAACCTATGAAACTCAGTGCAAGCTTATGCAAAGTTCAATGCTGTAAAAATATTGCATGCAAAAAAGGACATTATAGACCATTCATGAATACTCTTATGGATGATAAACTTGTTGCAGTTAAATTAGAAAAGAGGTTATGTATAAAATAAATCTGAAATAAATGGTACAAATTTCAACTATTTCTGACGTAGATTTGTTTACAAAAATACACATTTTGAAACAGCCTTCTTTCAGTTAAAACACTTTTAAAACTGTTAAGGACTTCTTTTGAAATTCTGTTACATATTTTCTGTATTGTATGGTGAAAATCAAATGTCAGCAAAGTTATATCAGATTCTGCATTTACCAGACACTGTAAAACAACTTGGACTATTATGGGCATATTCATGTTTTGCATTTCAAAGTTTGAATAGTAAACTGATAAAACTTCTCAGGAAATGCAAAATCCTGTTGTTCGGTGCAGCTTTGCTTAAATTACCAGTTCTTGCAGGTCATATTAGAAAAAGAAAGGACTTTTGCGTACTTTTACTTTAAGCTTGCAAGTACTAAATACCACTTTACAGTTACAGTTCCCACACCAAAATTGGCTCCCTTTTTGCACATATTTTGTGCATTTTTGTAACATGCAAATTAAGTAACACTCTGCTGAGCAATAGAATCGAACAAAATCTGAAAATCACATGAGCAAGATCGTATCCAATATAGATGCAGTGATCTCTGAACTTGTCTCAGTTAAAGTTAACTGCATGGTGCAGTTGCTGAATTTGATATGTGAGACCAATAAAAGTCCCTTAGTCTAAAAACAGAATTGAGGTTAACAAGCTTACATGTAATTTGTTAATTCGTCAACCTATTGTTATTGATAACATTTCATCGAGCACTGCAATCAACTGTACAAATGTTCATGATGATTGGGAGATAGTTTGCCAAATGTTGTGTTTGTACTGTACTGAATAAGCCTGACTAATGAATGGTCATCTGTCAAGATATGAAACCATGTAAACAATATCAGTCCCACCAGGACCACTTGTTTTTATTGTTGGTTTGATTGAACTGAAAATTTGGTAATTTAATACTTGTACATAAACTTGTGTACTATTATCTGAGTTTTGCATAAACTTTTTCAAGAAGTATGCTTCTTTTTTTTGTACAAAAATTCAGAATTTTTTCTAGACCACTGCATTTTGTAATTAGAATCTCTAAACTTTCAAAATAAACAGGCATGGCCTTTATTTAATTGTGTTCTACATTAATACATTTTGTCTTTTCTTTGTGGACAAAAATCAGTAAACAACTTTAGACCTAGGTATTGCTGACAGTAGAAATTTAGATCTGTGTTTCTTGAGCAAAATTTCATTTTTAATTTTAATTACAAAATTCAGCTATCTGGTTGACTTGACAAGGGCAGTAAAAGAGAGACCTTTGGTAACGTGTATCTTCTGCACAGTTAAAAACACCATTGTTTCCTTTTTCGTATTTCTGGTTTCTTGCATGCTTTACTCCATGTGACTACTTTACCAGAGAAATTAATGCAACATTTACAACAATAAAATCAGTCAGCACACTCAACAAAGAAACTGCATTTCTATTCTATATTATTTTGACGAGATTTTATTATGTCAGTAATTTGAAACATTAGGGAAAAAAAGACTGTTACAACAATAATTAGATGAGGTTGAGTATATGGTGGAGTGAAAGACAACATGAATTAACCCCCTTCTATTAATTACTGTCTCACTCACCAAGGTCGGCAGATTCCTATAGTAATCACATCTATTCCAACCCCCATCCTTGTGTATCGGCATCTGCAGCATAATGTGACTAGTGTATTTTGGAGTTCAATCAGTTTTATTATACAGTTCGATAATAGTGAGACCTAGAATGATTTTAGTTTCCAGTGTAATACATCATCATTTGCAGGAGTTATTCTCCTCTCATTCTGTGTACCTGTCTTTCCGACTTGGTTTCTGCAATATAACTTGCCAATGTTGCATTCAACCAATTGGTAAGTGGATTTATATCTATGTGACCTTATATGAATTTAATTTCCACAACTTCCCAATACCATTTACATGAGTTGTACTGTTTGATGAGTTCTCCTGTTCTTTACTGGTTTTTGTAGAAGAACTTTACCTAGGGTTGGACAAATTTTATTGTGATTTATTATTCGATCAGTATTTTTCTGCAAATAATATCTCAGAATGGTTATTTCTTATAGGTGGAAATCATTCCAAATAGAACAGAATATGAACTGTCCAGGCCTTTAAGTGAATTTATTTCCATAGACATTTCACCATCAACTGTAAGCTATAGGCTGACATCACTTATGCCTGGAAGATACTACCAGGTAGAAATACAGGCTATAAACACCGAGGGACGATCTTATCCGCAAAGATTCATCTTCAAGACCAGAGAGAGTAAGTTTGATTTTATTTTTGTATGCCATTGTTATTCAACATAGACCTATACTAATTTATGCTAGGTATGTTTAAATTCAATTATGTTTGTTTGGTGTTTTACAAGCAATACAAGTAGGTGTTTTAGTGCCGTAGCAATTGGAGTAAATGGCCTTGCCCAAGGACACACAACATTAGCTGACCTAGGTTGGTCCAATAGTAGGATCTGAACTAGCACCCTTTCCGTTGTGAGTTTGGTATGCTAACCACTGAACCACTGTGGCTCCCTGCTGATATGGGTATTTCTACATTAGTAGATAGGAACATATAGTCAGCATATAGAATTATTTTCTCCACTGAAAGTGTTTGCCTCATTAATATTTGAAAAGAAAAATTAGTTTCATTTGAAACATTTCAGATACTGGTATGGAAATTTTGTTAATACTGTAGTCTCAGATGAGTAATCTCCATATGTTTTCAATATATGAATCAATGAGCTTTACAAATGAAAAATTCTCTATATCATATGTAGAGTAGCTACCACAAATTTCTGCTTTCTGCAAATTTCAGAGTTCAGTTCACCCTCATTACAAACCCCAATTTCTGCACTGTACATATTTTATATGCCAAATGACACTTTAGAACATGATTCTTATTGTTTTCCACCAGATGGAAAAATGTAAAATTATGCAACATGATTCTCAGTGTTTTCCACCAGGTTGAAAAATGTAAAATTATGCCTCAGATAAGAGGCACAAGTCAGACTGAGATCTTGTTAACATCACATCTCTTGCTATATTCTGCCTGGAATTTTTTTTATCCAGGTGTGAAATTAAGTGGTTTCCATTTCAGTGATGGGTATTTTCTGCTTCTGTTTGATAAGCTGATATGGGTAAGTATATAATAAAAAAAGTAGTTCAGAACATGGAATGTATTCTTCTATTATTTAAATTGAAAATGTTTTATTTAAATTTGTTGAATATAAAATCTTTGTCAAAATATCCTTCAGAGTCACAAGACCCTACATTCCCATATTTTAGGTGTTAAACTTCTCTTGAGTTTGTTGACTTCCTCATTGTTCCGGAGTAACAAACTATTTCCCTCTGTTAAATTCAGTTGTTCTGGATCCGTTATTAGTGGGTGAATGTAAAAAGTCTTTGTATAATTTACACAAAGACTGAGAAAGCAACAGGAATTCATCGCAAAAGGTAGCCATAATTGTTCAAATTTTCTGAAACCTTCAAAACCGGCAAACTGACCAAAGACTGTGCCAAGAAAATTGCTCAGTCAATTTCTCCTCGATAAAAGGGCACCATCAAAAGAGCACATCACATGAGAAACCTGAACATTAATTAAGCTACTTAGATATTGTAAACACATTGATTGAGATGAGAACAGAAAATGTTGCATCTTGTATGAAACCTATTAATTACTTATTAGAAATCATTGGATCATGAAATTTTTATCTTAGTTAATTTTTGGGCATGTATAAACATATGAAACCCCATTATTTTTAAAATATTAAACATAAAGAAGATTGATTTATAGATAGGAAAGGCTGTTTTGTTGGTTGACAGTTGCAAATATCACCAGGATAGAGAAAATGCCATACATCACATTTATCCGGACACTCATCTTGTTGGCTGTCTCTTTCACCTTCATCATTGTCTCAGGAGAAAAGTTCGGGAATTAGGATTTTTGCAACTGTATCATCATGATGAGGAATTTCGAATTAAACATGCTGCTGGCTTTGAGTATCTTGCCTGCAGTCGGCATTCTTAATCCATTTGAGGATTTGATAACAGTTTGTTCAGAAGAAATTACATCACTCTTGGCCAATTGGAGGATACTTATAGCGGAAGATGGAGAAGAAATTGCAGAGCTAGTCCTCGCTTTGCCATCAACTTGTGGAACTTGCATGGTCCTTCATCATTAGTGCATTGACTGTCATCCATCATCTGTTCAGAATTGCTATTTGCAATGTTTTCTCAAAACTCTTCAATAGAATGTGACCTAGTTTCAAAGCATGCATCTAGGCATGAAGTTCTTTGTTCAGATGATGACAATCAGACATTAAATATAATGGCCAGCATTTCTACGTAAAAGCAAAACAATAACAAATATTAAACACAATAAAAAACTTTAAAGATGTCTTCTTAAAAATAAAAATAAAAAAAATTTGACAGAAAGCTATCTTAAAGCTTTGTATCCACCGTCAAATATGCCAGCTGTTACTGTTATGTATGTCTAATTTATATTGTTTGCTTAACTTTTCTCCATGATTGTAATGCTTACAAATGGTAAGTACCATATTTACGGCATGTTTTCAGACAGCAAAAATTAATTACTTTTTTTTGGTGTCCGAATACATATTAAATTCTTTAATTAGGTGTCCGAAAACAAACAGTGGAAGATAAATTTGTGTCCCCCCCCATGTCTGTAACGAAGTTACCATTAGCTCACATGGCGACATGCTGCCATGAAGTAAAACAAGTATTTTGTCTAACACCACGGAAAGGATAATGAATGAAAAACAGGGATTACTTGCCTATTTTGTCTATCTGATACATGTCCATCCACCAGAAAACACAGCCATACATGTATTAGAGCCATGATTGTGTGCGTATTTTCGAAAAGAACCGTCGTATTAGTAATCTTGCAGTTCACAGTTTAACCCTCTACTAATTAGTGATTAATAAAATCTACCTTATAAATGCATGCAAGCTTTATGTCTGTGTAATTAAGATATTAATACAAACTAAATTAAAAAAATTTGGAATTATAATTCTGAAGATATTTATGACAGAAACATTTTAGTATCGAGAGTAGAAATACCAGTACATGTATGATGGCTAATCCTAGAGCACCAAGGGTAAGAGGCTCCATATGGGGTGAGTGTTGTACACACGCCTAGGAAGGGTAAAAATAACAAGCAAGTTGCAATATACGAGTCGTTAATATGTTGGTATTTTTTAAAATAAAGGTGATCTATTTGTTATAGTTCTCTCTTCTTTTTTTTTCCTGCCTAGCCAAGGGTAGCTTCAAAATGAGTAGACCATGTGGACTTGAAACAATCGACTGCTCAAAGATTGTTTTGATGCATGTTGGAGATTTCAGGGTGTCTAGGTGATAATTGTTCATACTATAATTTGTGGGATTTCTTTGACAGGTGTGTTTGGAAATAAAAGGCAGCCATCTGGATTTCGTTAAATGAGCACATGATGTACCGAACATTTTGCACCTACAATCAATATTTATCGTCTACAAAGAGGTTTATTACCTGTAGAACAATAGCTACATTTAAACCATGGTACATAATGCCTCAGGGATAAGGGGTTTGTTTTGTTGCACAATGCCAATGAATTTACTAATCCATACTGACTCTCTGATGTATTGTTTAATGACATAAAGCAGGGTTCATGGTTTCTAATCAAAGCCATAACTGTCACACCTGCTTGAAGTGGTTTCATGTGTAACGATGTCTACACTGACAACCAATCCATGGAAGTTCGTGATCACATTAAATAATTGGCGACCAAATGAAGCGAATTTTGTATCAGTTAAATTAATGGCAAACACGCTGTGAATTTTTACTTTAAAACGACGCAGCAGATCTTCTTAGACTGTGTCCGAAAACATAAGTTGTAGAAAAAATTATAGCGGAGCAACGTCCGAAAAATTATAAGGCATTTAAATATTATGTTTGCCAAAAAAAAACGGAGTCCGAAAACAAACCATGTCCGAAAACATACCGTAAATACGGTAGTTTTTGGCATTAATTGTAAGTTGTAAATAGAATGTTTACTCATTTGAGTTCAGTACATCTCAGTCTTGTTTAATTGAAATGATTGACATCTAGGTCAAGTGAAAATGTATAAATAGGGATTTGATAAACAGATAATTAATTCATGTTTTAGGTCAGTCTGTGGGAATCTATTTTGATCAGAATTTACAGTTGTGTTTAGGTATAATTAAAGATGAATTATTTATTTAAAATTTTCATTGCAATTACTGAAGTACTCATTAACTTTTAGATTTATACACAGTACTTTTGATTATTGTGAATTCTTTCAAAGGCATTCTGGACTGGATCATTGTGTTATGTCAAAACATTCCAGACTGTTGGAATTAGTACAGAACATATTTTTGGACTTGAGATAAGACATTTAGGATCATCTGGGATTTAATAATAATAATAATAATAATAATGAGGACTTTGTATAGCGCCTAATCTTTAGAAGCTCTAAGCGCTTTACAACATTTGACAGCACTTAAAAAAACATATATAATGATATGATTACAAAAATAAAAACAAACACCACGAAATTAGAAACAGAAAACATGCTGTAAATATTTAAGGTAAGGATATATTATAAGGATACATTATTAGGTCTTTAAGTCTGTTCTTGCAGTTGAAATAGGTGAGTTTTAAGAGCGCTCTTGAATGAGATCACTGTGTCTTTGTGTCTAAGTGCAGTGGGCAATTCGTTCCACATTGCTGGGCCCTGGTATGCAAAAGAGCGTTGTCCATATGATTTCATTTTCATAGTGGGAATAATGAGAATACGAGTGTCAGAAGAAGAGCGTAAGTATCTTGCAGATGTGTACACATGGGTGAGGTCAGATAGGTATGTTGGACTGGAGCCCGTCAGTGAAACGTAGCACAGAGAACAAATTTTGTGTTTAATTCTGGATCATATGGATAGCCAGTGTAGGGTACAGAGCAGGGGAGAGGCGTGCTCTGATCGTGGTACTCTAAGGATGATCCAAGAAGCTGTGTTTTGAACTTTTTGAAGTTTTTGTAGTAGATATTGAGACGAACCAGACAGAATTGAGTTACAATAGTCCAATCTTGAAAGTGCTAAGGAACACACAAGTGTTTTAGTGGCATCAACTGAAAGATACTTGCGAATGGAGCTGATGCGTCTCAGTTCAAGATATGCAGCCTTGCATATGTTCATGACATGTTGGTGCAATAAGAGAGTACTGTCAAGAGTAACACCTAGGTTTCGTACTGACTGTATGAATTTAATGTTGGTTTTGCTGATATTTACTGTTTGAGGTAAAGGATGTGAATGAGACAGTCTTTGTATTGTAATCAGAATGGCTTCAGTTTTATCATCATTCATCTACAGCTTGTTACATGTCATCCATGATTTCACATCAGAAATGCACCTCTCTACGCCTTGGATGGTAGCTTCAACTTCAGTTGGATGGCTAGATATGTATTTTTGGGTGTCATCAGCATACAATTGGTGAGACACTGGATGATGATCTATGACACTTGAGAGTGGCTGAGTGTATAGAATGAAGAGAACAGGTCCACGAACAGACCCCTGTTGAACACCACAGCATAGATCAACTGGGCTGGAGTGTATACCATTTGCGGACACAATTTTTGTTCAGTTGACCAAGTAGGACTTGAACCATAATCACAATACTGTTAAGTGTATCTTGAATTTTCACTTTGTATTCTTGAGAAATAAATTACTTGTTGATTTTACTTAAATTGCTTGTTTACCTTCTTTCTGTTATACAACTTAAGACCTATTGCTAAAAAGTAGAAAAACTTTTAAATGACTTTTGGAAAAACACTCAACAAAATTTTAGCAAATATGACAGAAAGTATTCTGGTATGAAGGCTTTTCATCTTTATTCAGATGATGCTGATCTACTATCAAACATGGCCACCATTACTAAAAAGTAACCTCCCCCCCATAAAGACTACTCATTAGAATTTGACCAATTTGGACAGAAACTTTCCTGGCATAAAACGCTTTCAAATATATGATAGTGTCAATCCAGCATCAAATATGGCTGTGATTACTCAAATTAGACAAAACTTGAAATGCTTTCTTGAAAAGCTTCTTCTCGCAAGCTGCTTAGGAGAAATTGGTCAAATTGGACAGAAAACATTCTGGTAATAAGGGCTTTCAGATTTATACAAATGATGCCAGCATCCATGAAATATTACTGTAAAGTACGATGGACAATCCATGGAACGTCTTGAGCAAATTGAATAGAAAGCATCATGACATGAAGTGCATTTAAGTTTATACAAATGATGTCAATCTATCATCAAATATGGCTGTAATTACTAAAAGAAACATAAAAATCTCTAACAGTTTCTTGTAAAACACCACCTAACAGACTTTCATCAAATTTGATAGCAAGTGTCCCAGTTTGAATATCGTTCTCACAAATACAAATGATTCTGTGGTTGCCATTGGTAAGAATTGAAAAACATTTATACATTATCTGAAATAATCACCAAAATTTGGCTAACAATGATGGAAAGAATCCCTGCATAATACAGGTGAAACAATACATCTGTGCCACATATAGATAAGATTCACAATACACGGCCTTCAATATGAGACATATCTATGCACAAATGAATATCATAATCTTTCCATCTTTGGAAGGTGCCCTTTTATGTATGTTGACATTCTGGCATGTATTTCCAGTATGCAGATTAAAGATAGACATAGAATTATTATATATTTATATGCAATTCTCATCGATGTCAAGGTAACTAAAATACTTTCAATCTCCCTGCTGTATTTACCATATATATTGGGACATAATAAAATAATTACTTTTTTTCCTGTCCCAGAACTTATGTGAAACTTTATCCACCCAGGTCATATGCCCCAAGACTTGAGAAACGAAATAAATGTTTGTTGACTTTCCCCCCCCCCCCACGTTGCAATAAAATAGATAAACAAAACACATAAAATAGATAAACAAAACACATATTTGATAATAAAATGAAACAAACCTTGTATTGTTATCATTTATTCCTTTCTTTCATCATGAACATTAAAGAATAAAATATATCCATGAACTCTGTATATGTAACATAGGCATCCATAATGTAGCGTGCACGGTTTACATCCGATAACACATAACACATTGTTCATTGACATGAACATTGAGAAACAAATCGGGTTTGGTTGTACTCAAAGGCTTGAATATGTTATCTGACTGAAATCTGGATCCAGCGAAATCGCAAATGAGAGGGATATAATCAACCAGTTGCTTGAAGACAACTGACATTCACGCATGATGCGGTTGTAGGTGCAAAATAACTAAGATTGAATTATATCCAGGTCAACTATATCACTGTATCTCAAAAATAAAAATCATTGTTTGAAAATACATTCACTTGAGTGCAAGTGACAATCTTTTTGCTAGCATGGGTTACAAAAGGTATTATTAAGGCAAGTTATTGCTGTGTATACTATTTACCCTCAGACATGAATGCCGTTTGTATTAATTATAACTGCAGATGCCAAGCAAATAGAAGCCAGGGTGGTGAATAAGCACAACTGGCAGTGAGCGCTAAACTCATTATTTGAACTTACCGCCAGGACATCAGATACAAAGGTTATTTTTATGACTAAGCAAGCCAACCTCGGAAGCCAACTTGGGATACTTTTAAGCCAGGCATTTTTTTTTTTTTTTTACAGGATATCGATGCAAATAAGGTTATTTTATTACAAAGCAAGCCGACCTCAGAAGCCAGCTTTGGATTCTTTTAAGTGAGCTGATTGTTTGGGGGTTTTTTTTGAATATTCAAAGGTGGCCAAGATATTGATACTAATTTTGGTCCCTTGTCACTGGTATTCATGTGAATTTTTAAAATAAATTGAAACAATGGAACAATATTTAAATTGACACAATATAGTGCTTTGTTCATGGATATCAACGGCCCAGATTCACCCAGAAGATTTGGAGAAAATAAAATCATTTGATGAATTTGTGAATGCCAAAAGAGAAGATGATTTCGCCGACAATATGATCATTAAGATGGATGAAATTCTAGTGTACTTTGATCTCATTCCTTGATGGACTAACGATAAGATGAGTGTTAATAGATGAGAGTTAATACAACTGGTGCAGATTTTTAAAATCTGACTTGAGCCCTTCCAGTTTCCACTTCAGGAGATTTGTTGCCTCTAACGATAATTTTTCACAGCATGAGGAAGCTAAAAAAAATATTCATGCGCCGAAAGAATGGATCATATGTGTGCAGGTTAAGGGTTCTGTTGATGAGATACTGCTGCAGTGGATTAAAGAGTTTTATCTTAAGTACACAGTTTTATATTTTTTAAAATAAAATTTCAGTTGGAGTGCATTTTCCGACATGTTGTTGCTGTTGTAGAGTTTTAATGCCATTTTTCAGCACAAGATAGGCTATACATGGTGGCCAGTATAAATGGTGGAGGAAGAACCTGGGAAAGTCCCGGAAAGAACCAACGACCCATGAGAAGCTACTGGCAAGCTTTCTCACATACCCACATGAGCCAAATCCGAGATTCAAACCACGCAGATAATGGTGAGTGCTTTAGACCACTCGGCCACTCGGGGCCCCCGTCCAACATGTAATTGTCGAATGGTTTAAAAGGTGTCCCACAACTTATGACTCCAAAAAGAGGTGTGTCCCAGAACATAACAGTGCACAAAAAAAAATTACTTCAAAAAATTAATTTATGTTGTCCCAATAAATACGTTGTCCCAACATATACGGTAAATATTGTACCTGTTGGTTGTCAGTGAGTTTTATTAAGCGTTAGGGCTATTTAATGTTGGCTCCATTTAAGTCACTTTAGCCACTAGGCCATTTGCATGAATGCTTTGAAAACATCTTATTACCAATTTCAAGTCTCACTTAAACTTGAAAGACATTACGATGTTATATTCAAAGCAGAAGAAATAATGACGTTTCCTTGTGCAAAGAAAATCTCATCTAGAACTAATTCAGATATGGGAATGAGGATGAATGCCAACAAATCACATTGTACTTCCTGCTGATGCAAAAGACTGCTGTGGCCACAGGTACTTGTATTTGTTAGCAAAGACACAGTCCTATTCTATAATTTTTTTAAAAATTTGCACAAAGTGATAAGTTTGAGCAGTTTGAAATCTGCCCCCTTGCTGATTCTGTGCTAAATTGATTTATTCCATCGGCACCTTCATTCACAGGTTAAATATCTCTGCATTAAAAGAGAAATTCCAAATTTGTTCCCCATGTACAATTTAAGGAGAGATGCTGCCAGGATTTTATCTCAAGGGAGACTTCACCCTTTATCACCGAAATAAGGGTGGAAGTAGAAAAGATGGGAGGGGGGAACATAGTTCAGTATTTACCTAATACTTCAATATCTGTCTCCCTTTTCTCCTGCTCCACTTCTTAAAACTTTACTGACATCAGAATCTTTAAAAGGTGTCACCTCTAGTTGTATAAGCATAAATCTGTTAATTATTTCTGAGCATACTCTTTTCCTTATCTGTTTATGAATGTTGTTCGTTGCTTCCTTCTGAAGGGGCATATACACACATAGCTTTGTTTGCTTGAAGATGTTGTGAAACTGATCTTTATGGCTGTTATGTACAATTTTCCAGAGCTCACAGATATTATCTTTAGGATACATCTGCTCCAAAATAGGATTTGCCATGAACTTACTTCTCTTGAATCAATAGTTTACTGACTACCCTACCAGATTTCTTACCTTTTCCATTATGCTGTATTAGGAGTTTTAGTCCATCAATGCCATAGTCTGCTTGTGCAGGCAGATGTATTCAAATAAATATATATACTTCTTAATTTCATATTTTTCATCCTTATTTATTCAGTTTATCTTAACAGTTATATGGACACATAGTTTTGTAGCCTATGCTCTGCAGGGCTAAATTGATTGATATAGAAAAAAAATGAAAGTTGTATTCCAGTTTTAAATTGTCAGTATTTTAATTAGGTTCAGTTTTCTGCCCTTTCTACATTTAATTCCGAAATGATGCTGAAAGGAAGGTTGACCAACATGCTATTTTTGTCCATCCAACATGTACATCTGACATATTTAAACCATTTTTTTTGCTCAAAGTCACTCACTGGTATCTTAATTAATACTTTTCCAGCTCCAATAATCTGATATACTTCCTAACTTTAAAAATTGTTGCCATCGTCACTATCGTCAGCCAGTATTTGCCAAACAAAAAAGTAATGAACCACACTGGGGATCTCACATTTTCAGTTCTCTAGGTAAAATATTTTTTAACATGCATTTGTAAAACTTCTTTGATGGAAGGTTGAAACTTTGCCATAATGCTTATTCCAAGGCACAATGTGTCAATCAAATTTAGTTTATCAATCATTATGTCTTGCTTAAAGAACCCAGATGTGTAAACAATTGCGTACCTGAAAACAGATGTTGCGACAAGAATGGCTTAACAAAAATTGTATCCTTTGCTGAGCACTTCATATGAAGAACTTTCAACAAATTTGCAGGACTTTTTGCGCATTACTGTTTTCCAAGTGTACAAATTCATACAAATTTTGCACGATTCATGCAATGGCACATCCTGACACCTGTTTCAGTACTTTACATATCAATTAATGACTTTTGCTTGAGGTTTCTTTGTTGCTTTGCCAATGCTTCCTGTTTGTCACACTGGGTATAAGCTACACTAATTTCTGATTGGCAGTTATTGTTTAACCTGGACCAGAACAACCAATAACCACCTATGAGAGTAACATATTTCACTGTGATACACTGGTAATGAAGCTTTCAAATTGACCAAAGTGGACAAGATACAATTCTACATAGAAACTTTGCGTAAAAGTGGTTATTAACTGATAAGTGAGTACTTCATTATAAATGTGGAACACATTTGGAATGTTACGTATATGTAATTAAATTACTTGTGTGTTAGTTTTAAAATTCTTTTTTATTTTATTTTTGTTTCATTACATTTTATTGTAATGATTATTTTCACGGGATTCGATATTTTCTTTTAGTAATGTTATTTATCTCAGACGTAAAACGTGTTACATGAGCAATATTTTTAGTTCACCTTGGTCCGCGGTAGTGTAAGCGCTACACGAAAACGATTGGCTATTGCCAAGGTCATTTTGTCTAGTCTGAATAAACAATGTTTTATTTTTAAATTTATTTCAGAGTGATAGTAGATGGGGGTTCTTTCTATGTGACGAATTGCATTGTTCTTATTGCGTTGTTCAAGTGTTAAGAGACCACATGGATATAATACCTTTTCCGAGCGCTTATCAGTCAGTTGTATCCTCGAAACCTTGAAGGCTGGATAGGTGTTTATTGATGAAACCAGATTGTTTTTGAAGTTCATTTGTTTTTGGAATTTAATAATTTATTCTCTAGAAAATGAAATGAGTGTACTGTTTTATAAATTCTGGGAGAAAGAAATTCAGTGGAAATTTATTCTGGAATTATCTGGAAACATAAACTGTGATTCAGTTGAGGAATTGTTGCTATTTGTACAAGGACCACATCTGACGTCATCACCTTCCATATTGGAACATCATCAAAATTCGAACCTGGATTCTAATAGAACTATTTAGTGATAGGACTTGTATTTTTCATTCTTAGGATTAAATTTTTGACTATATTCACAAACTGTAAGTCCTATTTTCCAATTTTTACATTGTTTTCTAAGGAAATAAATTATTTTGTTAAAATATACAAAGCTTGTTGACTTCACTCTTTTCTCTTGTTATTATTGTACGAGCCTACACGTAACAGGAATGTATTCTATATGCTGAACATGCAAGGAGGGGGTGCAAATTATGAACCATGTCACTTTGTGTTATTTTGTTGATGGCGAGCGAGTATTCTGAATAATCTTTGTCATTTTACTAATAAAATTGAGTGCCTGTGACTGCAAATGCTGTTTCAGATGAATTCTGTATTAAGAGCATAACAAAGCAAACTAATAATAATTATTCATGACTGCTAAAGCCTAAAATATCTTGCAAATGGTAAGTATTGTTTTGTATCGATTCTCCAATGTGTATTGATATGTGTATCATTACATCAAAGTATCAATTCATCAAGATATCAATGAATTGTTTCACCCCTACTACATAACAGCCATATAGATTATGATATTGGGCAAGTTTGAGACTTGATTTATTTTTGCAGGTACTAGAGGTATCAAGTTCTTTGTGGTTTGGCAAAAAAATGACATTTTTAGAGCACTTTACTTTCTTGATTTAGACAGGGGTTCTGTTGTTTTTCTGGAAAAATCACTTCATTGTGTCTTTAAATGTGTGGTTCATGAAAGTAACAAATTTTATAAAAATGGCTACACTACAAAATATAGTGTATTCATATCAACACATAACTGTCAGTATTTGTATTCCCTGATGTCAGTGTCATGAGATATTGCTATTGCTTATGTTACAGTACCATATCTAACTTGTGTGACACGGAGTAATGGTACTACTTAATGTAAATACTATCTGGTAAAATTTAGTATTTTCTATTGCAGATGTCCCTCAGCCAGTGCAGGTCACATCACACTGGGTCAGTCCGAATTCAACATCATACCTGCTGACTTGGGATAAACCAGATGATGGAGGATCTCTGCTACAGAAATACGTCCTCAGATATCAAGAGGTAAGAAGAATGGTGTTGTTGAAATAGGTTTGTAAGTAGGAATATAGGAAATTATGTATATAGGTAATTAGGTACAACTTCTACATTACAAAATTATTTTGGTTCAGTTCATTAGAGCTGTTTTGTTTGGGTGTTATGTATATGTAATTAAATTATTTGTTTGTTAGTTTTAAATTTGTTTTAATTTTATTCCATTACATGTTATTGTAATGATAATTTTGTCTACTGGATTTGATAAATATCTTTTTAGAAATTCAGTTCAGTTTTGGTTGACCTGATAAACAGTCAGCAGTATAAACAGTAGAAACACTGTATCTAAATGCTGACCTTGATTTAGAAATCAATAAGGTTTATAGTAAACAACTTTTTTTATTTTTTTGTATTATTCATTTCCAGAGTAAGAACCATTGATTTTAGCTAAGGTCATACTAGAGTACGTGATGTTAGGCATGTAAAAGTTTTTACGTTGTTTTAGAAAGGTGATCACATGACCCTCATACGGGAATCTGTTTTACGTTTTAGTTACTCTTATAACTCAGTGTCATAAGAAGAATTAGCCAGTTGGCGTTTAAACCTTTGACACTCAAAGGTATTTTGTTGTGACCAGTTAGAGTTGAATTTTTTTTATTTTTTGGAATTAGTAATTTATTTACCCTGGAATACAAGTACTCCTAAATTGATTCTTGGACAAAGCCATTCATTGAAAATTATTCGGAATTCCAAACTGGAATGTTATTCTTTGTGATTCAACAAAGAACTTTTGACACATCAGGACAAAGCTGACTCTCAAAAATGTCATCGCCTTCCATCTTGAGTTTTATCGGGATTTGAACTGTGATTCATTTAGGACTTTTTATTTATAGGACTTATTTTTTAATTCTTGGATTAATTTTGGATTTGATTTGTAAGGCAAGTCCTTTTTCTCATTTTTACCTTGTTTTTTTTTAGAAAATAAATTATTTTGTTAAATTTTACAAAGCTTGTTGGCTTCACTCTTTTCTTGTTACTTTTGTACGAGCCTAGACATGTAACAAGAAGATTGTGGGCTCATTCAGGATATATGAATTTTGGCTAACATATTTCAGAAAATTGTTTTTTGAAATTTAAATTCCCAAGTTTTCAGAATATTTTAAATCACAAGTATTGTTTCACATTTTTTAGAAATCTTAGTGAAATCAACTGGCTTTTTCACAATGTCATCAAAAGTGGAGATCTTTCTTTCAAATCCTACCCAGAAGCAGTTGGACTGTTTGAAAAAAGATGAATTGCTTGAATTTTCCAGAAAATATGATCTTTCTGAGGCAAAAGCTTCTGTATTGAAGCAAGAAATAAAAAACATTTTGGTCCAGTATTTGGTAGAAAAGAGTGTTCTGGATAAAAGTGTTTTGGTTTCGATCAATAAGTCTATGTCAGGCTCTGAGATAAAAGTAAAGGAATTAAAATTAAGATACAAGATGGAATTAGAGTTAAGAAAGCTAGAACTTCAGAAAGATGAAGAAAAACAAATGCAGTTGCAATTATACAAAGAAGAAAAACAAATGCTATTGGAGAAAGAGGAGAGACAGAAACAAATGCAGTTACAATTTGAGAAAGAACAGAGAGAGAGAGACACATACAAATGCAAAGAGAGAAGGAAGAGATGGAATATCAATTTAGAATAA
This sequence comes from Megalonaias nervosa, assembly GCA_016617855.1. Classification (NCBI taxonomy): domain Eukaryota; kingdom Metazoa; phylum Mollusca; class Bivalvia; order Unionida; family Unionidae; genus Megalonaias; species Megalonaias nervosa. The sequence continues at coordinate 98,760 of JAECUM010000207.1, read as the reverse complement.
AAGAAATAGAGCTGGCAAGTGAAAAGTACATTCCCACTTTAGATACAAATTCAAGTTTTGATGTTACTAAGAATATTAGGTTAGTGCCCCCTTTCAGAGAAAAAGAAGTAGACAAATATTTTCCTCGTTTTGAAAAAATTGCGGAAAATTTGAAATGGCCAAGGGAGCATTGGACTCTATTACTACAATGTGTACTTATTGGTAATGCTAGTGATATTTACCATTCACTGTCAGTTCAGCAAAGGGCTGACTATGATCTGGTTAAGGAATGCATCTTAAAGTGTTATGAGTTAGTCCCTGAGGCTTATCGGCAAAAATTCGGGAACTATAAAAAAGAAGCTGGAGAAACTTATGTCAAATTTGCAAGAGAAAAGAGTGGTTATTTGATAGATGGTGTTTAGTCAAGAAAGGTGAAGACTTAAAGAACTGTGTCCATAATGACATTTAGACTTATCTTGATTAACATAAGATCGAAACCTTGGAAATGCTGCTCTTGCAGCTGACGAGTATTCCTTATCTAATAAGATTCCTTTTGTAGCCTAGTCTTCCACTCAGCAGTCTTCTGGTACAAAGGTATTTCAGTCTAATATGAGCCCTTTTAAAACACAATCTGGCAAAACTTTAAAAAATCAAGCTTCTGATCAGCTTGATCAAAAATCCTTGTCACTTCCTACGTGTACCTATTGCAAGAAGAAAGGACTCGTTATTTCTGGTTGCTTCAGATTGAAAAATAAGCATCAGAATCAAGACAGACCTATTCCAAATGCTCTTATTTCTAAGAGGTCAAGGTCACGGTCATGTATTGAAAGCAATACATTTGTTGGGTCTAATTAACCCCAGTCTGATTTTATTATGGAGAATTATGAACCATTCATGTCGAAGGGTTCTATATCACCCTTGGGTGATTTGACCAATCCTATCCCTATTAAAATTTTAAGGGGCACAGAAGGTTCTCAGAGTCTTTTATTATCAGGTACTTTGCCTTTTTCTGAGAAATCTTCTTCTAATGAGAGTGTTCTTATTCAGTGAGTAGAGTGCGGCTTTGTTAATGTTCCTCTCCATTGTGTAAATTTGTCATCAGACTTAGTCTCAGGTCCCGTGACAGTTGGAATTGTGCCTTCTTTACTCGTTCAGGGCATTCATTTATTACTAGGGAACGATCTAGCTGGAGATAAGGTCTTGGTTAATCCACTTGTAATTGACAAGCCTTGTTTGGATCAGAAAGTCGATCCTATTGAAAAAGAATTCCCTGATTTATACTTAGCTTTTGCATTTACCAGAACTATGGCAAAGAAAGTTCTTGAGAATGATGTTGATAAGGAAAGTATTCCTTTAGCTGACACATGTATTGGTCAGGCTTTTGATGAGGTCACTTTCACTCCTAATTTGGATCAATCAAAAGGTATTGATCACAGTGATCCTCTTTTAACTACTCATTCTCTTTATTCTAATCAGGGTGACAAATGACAATCACTTGTCATCGAACAGGAAAAAGATCTTTAGATCTCCTGTTTGTTTCAAAGGGCCATTAGTGAAACTGAAGCCACTGAATTACCTGTCTGTTATTTCATTAAAAATGGAATTCTTATGAGAAAATGGAGACCTCCCGAGGTGCCAGCTGGCGACGAGTGGTCAGTGAGCTATCAAATTGTAGTTCCAAAATCTTACAGGCAGGAAATACTTAGTCTGGCCCATGAAACTCCTTTGGCTGGTCATTTAGGGATTAATAAGACTTATCACAAGATCTTGAATCACTTCTATTGACCAAAAATCAAAAGTGATGTTTGAAAATACTGCAGATCTTGTCATACTTGTCAAATGGTAGGAAAACCCAATCAGAAGATACCTAAGGCTCATCTGCAACCTATTCCTGCATTTTGATGAACCATTTAGCAGAATAATGGTTGATTGTGTTGGTCCCTTATCTAAGACCAAGTCAGGCAACGAATACTTGTTGGCCGTTATGTGTCTGTTATTACGAATATGTAATTAAATTGTTTGTGTGTTAGTTTTTAAAATCCTTTTTTTATTTTATTTTTGTTTCACTTCATTTTATTGTAATGATTATTTTCACGGGATTCATTATTTTTTTTTCAGTAAATTCAGTTTGTATAGAACATAAAAGCTATTACATTAGCACTATTTTTACTCGCTTTGGTTCATAGATTTTGTAAACATTGAGTGATAACGATTGGTTATTTCCAAGGTCATTTCGGCCCGCATGTTAGCTGAACTGTAAACAGCCTTTCTTTTTTTTATATATTTGCAGTGTGAGAATTTGATTCTTAGATACGAGCTTCACGTAACAAGAGAAAATTGGGGGCTCATCCGGGATATTTGAAATTTGATTAAATATTTCAGAAAATTATTTTTTTAAATTTAAATTCTCCTAGTTTTTAAATCCCAAGTACTATTTTACATTTTGCTTGAAATCTTTAGTGAAAACAACAGGCTTTCATTCATAATGTCATTAAAAGTGGAGACTTTTCTTTCTAGTCCAATGCAGGAGCAGTTGGATAGTTTGAAAAAAGATGAGTTGCTTGAACTTGCCAGAAAGTAAGATCTTTCTGAAGCAAAATCTTCCTTAACGAAAGAAGAAATTAAAAACATTTTGATTCACTATTTGGTAGAGAAGAATGTTCTTGATAAAAGTGTTTTGGCTTCGGTCAGTGAGTCTTTAAAATGAAATACAAGATGGAATTGGAGTTAAGGAAGCTTGAGCTTCAGAAAGAGGAAAAAGAGAAAGAGAAACAATTGCAGGTGCAATTAGAAGAGAAACAATTGCAGTTGCAATTTGAGAGAGAGGAGACGGAGACAGGAAAGAGAGAATGATAAACAAATGAAATTACAATTTGAAAAAGAGGAGAGAGAGAGACAGGAGATGGAGAAAGATAAACAATTACAATTTGAGAAAGAGGAGAGAGACGAGAGAGAGAAAGATAAACAAATGCAGTTGGAGTTTCAAAAAGAACAAATGCACATACAGATGCAAAAAGAGAAGGATGAAAAGGAATTTCAAATTAAAATGAAAGAATTTGAGCTGGCAAGTGGCAAGCACGATTCCACTTCACATACAAATTTAAGTTTTGATATTACAAAGAATATTAGGCTAGTGCCCCCTTTTAGAGAAAAAGAAGTAGATAAATATTTTCCTCGTGTTGAAAAAGTTGCAGAAAATTTGAAATGGCCAAGGGAGTATTGGACTCGGTTACTATCAAAAGTTTTGTTCCAATTTTTCTAATATTCCTGAACCCATGACAAATTGTTGAGTAAGAAAAACAAGTTTCTTTGGACTGAAAAATGTCAGGAAGCTTTTGATAAATTAAAAGCCATACTCAAAGGTGCACCAGTTCTCACATCTCCAAATTTCAATCAGTCTTTTAAATTATCTGTTGATGCAAGTGATGTTGGGGTTGGAGTAGTATTGATTCAAGAAGATAGAGATGGTGTTGATCACCCAGTGTGCTGTTTCTCTAAGAAAATAAATAAGCACCAAAGAAATTACTCAGCAATCGAGAAGGAATGTTTGGCTTTAATATTGGCATTACAGTATTTTAAAGTTTACATTAGCTCAGCTCATTCACCGGTTCTTGTGTTTAGTGATCACAACCCCATTAGTTTCATCGACAAGATGAAAAATAAAAATCAAAGATTATTAAGGTGGAGTTTGTTTTTGCAAGAATATAATCTCAACATCAGGCACATCAAAGGAAAAGACAATTTGATTGCAGATGCCCTTTCTCGTATATAGAAGTATTATTTCAGATACACTTTGTATAATTCATAAGAGTTTTCTTATGTAATTTTATTTTATCTCATGTATAATTTACATATGGTAAAAAGAAAGCTTTGTGATATAAATCTTTCTTTTTCTTTATGGAGGAAAATGTTATGAATATGTAATTAAATTGTGTGTTAATTTTAAAATTCTTTTTTTATTTTATTTTTGTTTCATTACATTTTATTGGAATGAGTATTTTCACGGAATTCAATATTTTTTTCAGTAAATTTAGTTTGTATAGAACGTAAAAGCTATTACATTAGCACTATTTTTAGCTCGCTTTGGTTCATAGATTTTGTAAACATCGAGTGATAACGATTGGCTATTTCCAAGGTCATTTCAGCCCGCATGTTAGCTGAACTGTAAACAGCCTTTCTCTTTTTTTATATATTTGCAGTGTGATAATTTGAGAGGGCTATTCTTGCATATGTGATAAATGGCATTTTTTTATTGCGCTGTTCAAATTAGTAAATCACGTAGCCCGTCACATGAAGGACCATGTGATCTGAAATCGCGGCTTTAAACAGATGCTCTCTAGTAGATTTAGTCAGTCGTACGCCCAGACCTTGAAGGTACAAGGTGTTTATATTGTTGAAGCCAGATTGCTGTTGAAGTTCATTTGTTTTTGGGATTTAATAATTTATTCTCTAGAAAACTAAACAAGTGCATTATATTTATAAAAGTTCTGGGAGAAAGAAATTCAGTGGAAATTTATTCTGGAGTTTAATAGAAACATTATAATCTGTGATTCAATCGAGGATCTGTTACCACCAGTACAACGACCTAATCTGACGTCATCTCCTCCATATTGGAATTTTGTCGAGATTCGAACCCGGATTGTATTAGAACTGTTTAGTGATAGGACATGTATTTTTCAATCTTAGGATTAAATTTTGGATTATATTCAAAAACCATAAGTTCTATTTCCATTTTGTACATTGTTTTCTAGGGAAATAAATTATTTTGTTAAAATTTACAAAGCTTGTTGGCTTCACTCTTTTGTCTTGTTATTTTTGTACGAGCCTACACGTAACAGCATCAACAAGCTTCCCAGAGGCAATTCCTTTGAGGAATATTAATACTAAAACAATAATAAAAGCTTTGATAAAGTTTTTTTACTCAATTTGGCGTTCCCAAATCTGTCCACTCTGATCAAGGGTCAAATTTTATGTCTGGAATTTTCCAGCAAGTTATGCACGAATTAGGCGTGCAACAATTCAAATCTTCTGCCTATCACCCTGAGAGCTAAGGGGCTTTAGAAAAATTTCATCAGACTTTGAAAAATATGATTCGATCATATTGTTTTGATATGGGTAAAGATTGGGATGAAGGCATTCATTTTCTTTTCTTTGCTGTTAGGGAGTCAGTTCAAGAATCTTTAGGATTCAGTCCCTTTAAACTAATGTTTGGACACACTGTGCATGGACCATTGAAGTTGTTGAAAGAGAAATTTCTTTCTGATGAAGATTCTGAACTTAATCTTCTCCAATATTAAGTTGTCAAAGGCTTGTTTGCAGTTAGAGAGTCCGTTCAAGAGTCTCTAGGGTTCAGTCCTTTTGAACTGGTATTTGGACATACTGTGCGTGGACCTTTAAAGTTATTGTTGTTGTTGTTGTTGTTGTTATAGGGTTTAACGCCATTTTTCAGCACAAGATAGGCTATACATGGCGGCCAGTATTAATGGTGGAGGAAGAACCCTGGAAAATCCCGGGAAGAACCACCGACCCACGAGAAGCTACTGGCAGGCTTTCTCACGTACCCACGTTAGCCTTAAAGTTATTGAAAGAGAAACTTCTTTCAAATGAAGAAACAGAACTTAATCTTCTTGATTATGTCTCTGATTTCAAGTCTAAATTGTCAAAGGCTTGTGAGGTTGCAAGAGCAAATCTGCACTCTACTCAGTCAAAAATGAAGTTAAGGTATGATAAAAACTCAAGGAAAGGAGTTTTCAGCCTGGTGATAGAGTTCTGGCTCTCTTGCCCATACCACAAAATTCTCTTCAGGCCAAGTATTATGGTCCCTACACGGTTGAAAAGAAAGTAAATGATTTAAATTACATCATAAATACTCCTGGGAGGCGAAAACAAAAACAACTTTGCCAAATAAACATGCGAAAGGAGTATATTGAGAGAGATAGCCAGGTAAATCTTGCAATTAGTTTAATTGTACCTGTCCCACTCATTGTGGATTTAATTGAAGGAATGCAATCAGACTCTATTGATTTTGGAGTAACAAACCTTCAGAATTCAGAAATTATGAATAATCTGGACCAGAAACTTTAACATTTGTAACAACAAGAAAGGAATGAACTTAAACAGTTATTATTTGAATATGAGCACTTATTTCCAGATGTTCCTACAAGAACAAACAAAATTTTTCATGACATTGAAATTGTAAATTCCACACCTGTGAAACAACACCCATATAGGATGAACCCTCTCAAACTGGAATATTTGAAAAAAGAAATTCAGTATTTGTTGGAGAATTATTTCATAGAGCCCAGTAAAAGTGACTGGAGTTCACCATGTATACTTGTTCCAAAGCCAGATAAAACTTTCCGTATGTGCACTGATTATAGGAAGGTGAATAGTGTGACTAAAACAGATTCATTTCCATTAGGAAGAATCGATGACTGCATTGATAAAATTGGAAATGCCAAGTACGTCACCAAATTTGACCTTCTGAAATAAATTTGACAAATTCCACTAACGGAAAGGGCAAAAGAAATTTTGGCATTCTTGACTCCAGATGGACTTTATCAATATAAAGTAATGCTGTTTGGGATAAAGAGTTCGCCAGGAACTTTTCAACGTTTAATGAATATGATTACCTCTGGTCTAGATAATTGTGATGCTTACATCGATGATGTCATCATCTACAGTGACACCTGGGAAGAACATCTAGCAACAATTCAGAAATTTGAAAGACTCACCGATGCAAGTTTGACAATCAGTTTATCCCAAAATGATTTCTGCCATGCATGTGTAACATTTCTAGGACATATTGTGGGACATGGACAAGTTAAACCTATAGATGCTAAGGTCAAGGCTATCTCTGAATGCCCTGTGCCTGTCAATAAAATCAATTTTTAGGTGTGGCTGGATACTATCGGAAATTTTATTCCAATTTTTCTATTATAGCTGAATCCCTGACAAATTTATTGAGCAAGAAAAACAAGTTTCTTTGGACTGAAAAATGTCAGGAGGCTTTTGACAAGTTAAAGGCCATGCTTAAGAGTGCACCAGTTCATACAGCTCCAAATTTCAGTCAGTCTTTTAAACTATCTGTTGATGCAACTGATTTTGGGGTTGGAGCAGTATTGATTCAAGAAGATACATCACTTGCATCAACAGATAGTTTAAAAGATTGAGTGAAATTTGGAGTTGTAATGGTGTTGATCATCCTGTGTGCAATTTTTCTAAGAAATTCAATAAGCACCAAAGAAATTATTGAACAGTCGAGAAGGAATGTTTGGCATTGATATTGGCATTACAACATTTTGAAGTTTATATTAATTCAGCTCCTTCTCCTTACTTTCATCAACAAGATGAAAAACAAAAATCAGAGATTAGTAAGGTGGAGTTTGTTGTTACAGGAATATAATATTGACATCAGGCACATCAAGGGAAAAGAAAATTTAATAGCAGATGCACTTTCCCATGTATAGAAATATTATTTCTTGTACACTTTGCATAATTCATAAGAGTTCTTCTTATGTTATTTTTTTTTATAAAAACCCTCATATAATTAATCTATGGTAAAAAGGAAGCTTTATTATATAAATCTTTCTTTTTTTTTTATGGGACTGAGAGTGTTATGTGTGTGTAATTGAATTATTTGTTTGTTAGTTTTAAATTTTTTTTATTTTATTCCATTACATGTTATTGTAATGATAATTTTGTCGACTCGATTTGATAATTTTTTTTAGAAATTCAATTCAGTTCTGTTTGACCTGATAAATAGCCAGCAGTGGAAACACTATCTAATCGCTGACCTTGATTTAGAAATCAATAAGATTAATAGTAAACACCTTTTTTTATTATTCGTTCTCAGAATGAGAACCATTGATTTTAGCTAAGGCCATACTAGAGTACATGATTCTAGGTATGTAAAAGTTTTTATGTTGTTTTAGAAAGGTGATCATGTGACCCTTATACATAAATGTTTTGTGTTTTAGTTAGTCTTATAACTCAGTGTTATAAGAAGAAATAGCCCGTTGGCCTTTGAGCCTTTGACACTCAAAGGTGTTTTGTTGTGACCAGTTTGAGTTGAATTTTTTTGTTTTTTGGAATTATTAATTTATTTACCCTGGAATACAAGTACTCCTAAATTGATTCTTGGACAAAGACATTCATTAAAAATTATTCGGAATTCCAAACTGGAATATTATTCTTTGTGATTCAACAAAGAACTTTTGATACATCAGGACAAAGCTGACTCTCAAAAATGTCATCGCCTTCCATCTTGAATGACATCAGGATTTGAACTGTGATTCATTTAGGACTTTTTATTGATAGGACTTCTATTTTTTAATTCTTGGATTAATTTTGGACTTGATTTGTAAACAGTAAGTCATTTTTTCTCATTTTTACTTTGTTTTTCTAGGGAAATAAAATATTTTGTTCAATTCAAAGCTTGTTGTCTTCACTCTTTTCTTGTTACTTTTGTACAAGCCTAGGCACCAAACACTGGGATCAACAGTTTGTACCAAGTTTAAGTGAAGATGCAGTTTGAAAAACATGCACAGAGAGAGAGAGAGAGAGCTGTTTATTACCTCACCAGGCCATAAGGCCAGTTTGCACTTGTCAACAACTTGTTAAAACTCTCGAGGTCATGTTTGTGATAAGATTTTGATCCAATTTGGAATTTGAATGCATATGAATAGGGTGATCATGCATCTGATTGGCTTGGCCTACCACTACTTAGGAAGTCATATTTCTGATCCAATTTTGATAAAGTTTGGAACATATGCTTTATCATCATGATCTTGGAAGAGTTTGATCCAAACATAATTGTATTTTCTTGCATCTGATTAGTTGAGTTTGTTAACACTTTATCTACTCAATTTCTGATTAGATTGTTGTCAGACTTAGTTAATAGACATAGGATAATTATTGAGTTTTATTATAACAAAGACCTATGCATATTTATGAGGCAATTTTGTGGAAGGTATTTTTTTACTGATTTTAAAGACTATATTTTTTTTATTAGGATTTTGATAAACTTGCTAATTGGATTTATATCATCAAGATCTTGGATGCATTTGACTATAAGCATGCGTGTATGAATATTAATTATGTCCCTTTCTTTGGAAAGAATTTTCGTCATACTGTAGCAGATATGTAAAATGATGTTTGGGTAATAGTTTACATAATGTTGTGTTCTTAAAGTGCTATCAAAAAATAACTAATGAATGTTAACTGTTAAATTACGAAACCATAAAAAAAATATCAATTGCACCTGGACCATTTGTTTTTATTATTGGTTTGATTGAACTGAAAACTTAGTAATTTAATACTTATACATAATTATATGAACAGCTTTTATACCATACACTGCTCCAATAAATCCAATAGCCCAGGGGCCCCTCTAATTTCAGATCGGGTCCGTCCTGTATCGTAAGTGAGGTGCCCATAGGGCTTGTCAAACAAATGTAATATACATGAGAAGACTCTGATCGTACTGATGCAATGCGGAAATTTATTTTCAAGATGTTGACCTGCTATAACATAGCATGACATGCTAAAAGCACGATTTTTTGCTTCCAAAACTCCTAACATGGATGTGTTTTGAAAAATACAATTTTCAGTAATCTTCGAAAATAGAAGATAAAAAGAACTTCCAATATATATACCCATTACATGTAATAATAATAATAATAATGAGGACTTTGTATAGCGCCTAATCTTTAGAAGCTCTAAGCGCTTTACAACATTTGACAACACTTAAAAAACATATATAATAATATGATTACAAAACTACAAACAAACACCATGAAATTAGAAAACAGAAAACATGCTGTAAATATTTAAGGTAAGGATACATTATTAGGTCTTTAAGTCTGTTCTTGCAGTTGAAATAGGTGAGTTTTAAGAGCACTCTTGAATGAGATCACCGTGTCTTTGTGTCTAAGTGCAGTGGGCAATTCGTTCCACGTTGCTGGGCCCTGGTATGCAAAAGAGCGTTGTTGATATGATTTCATTTTCATAGTGGGAATAATGGGAATACGAGTGTCAGAAGAGGAGTGTAAGTATCTTGCAGGTGTGTACACATGGGTGAGGTCAGATAGGTATGTTGGACTGGAGCCCATCAGTGAAACGTAGCACAGAGAACAAATTTTGTGTTTAATTCTGGATCATATGGATAGCCAGTGTAGGGTACAGAGCAGGGGAGAGGCGTGCTCTGATCGTGGTACTCTAAGGATGATCCAAGAAGCTGTGTTTTGAACTTTTTGAAGTTTTTGTAGTAGATATTGAGACGAACCAGACAGAATTGAGTTACAATAGTCCAATCTTGAAAGTACTAAGGAACACACAAGTGTTTTAGTGGCATCAACTGAAAGATACTTGCAAATGGAGCTGATGCATCTCAGCTCAAGATATGCAGCCTTGCATATGTTCATGACATGTTGGTGCAATGAGAGAGTACTGTCAAGAGTAACACCTAGGTTTTGTACTGACTGTGTGAATTTAATGCTGGTTTTGCTGATATTTATTGTCTGAGGTAAAGGATGTGAATGAGAAAGTCTTTGTGTTGTAATCAGAATGGCTTCAGTTTTATCATCATTCATCTGCAACTTGTTACATGTCATCCATGATTTCACATCAGAAATGCACCTCTCTACGCCTTGGATGGTAGCTTCAACTTCAGTAGGATGGCTAGATTTGTATATTTGGGTGTCATCAGCATACAATTGGTGAGACACTGGATGATGATCTATGACACTTGAGAGTGGCTGAGTGTATAGAATGAAGAGAACAGATCCAAGAACAGACCCCTGTGGAACACCACAGCATAGATCAACTGGGCTGGAGTGTTTTCCATTTGCGGACACAATTTGTGTCCTGTTGACCAAGTAGGACTTGAACCATAGTAAGGCCGTATCATGAATGCCAAATACATGCTGGAGACGGTGAAGTAATATATCATGGTCTATAGTGTCAAATGCTGCAGACAAGTCAAGGAGAGTGAGGACTGTAATCTTTCCGCCATCCAAAGCAGAGAGAAGGTCATTGACTACTTTCAGAAGAGTAGTTTCAGTACTGTGGCAAGGGCGATATGCAGACTGTACACTGCTATAAGGACTGTTTGAATTCAGATGAGATACAAGTTGGGATAGAACAACTTTTTCTAAGATTTTTTTACATGAATCGGAGATTAGAAACTGGGCGGTAGTTCTTTAAATCATTATGGTCGAGTGTTGGTTTCTTCAGCAGAGGCTTTACAATGGCAGTTTTGTAAAATGATGGGAATTCCCCAGATGAGAGAAAGGTGTTAATAACATCAGTTAGTGAAGGCAATATTGGATCTAAGCACTCTAGCAGCAGTGATGTCGGAATCGGATCAAGTTCACATGACTTTGGTGCACTCTTCATCACGATTATACGTACTAAATCCATAGAGACAGGTTCAAATGCTGCTAACGGTTGCCGCTGAAATTTTGTATCGCAACTGTATGGTGATGACGAGTCAATTGAAATTGTGTTGTCAAGTTTATCTCTGATGGTTTGTACTTTGTCATGGAAGAAATTTGCAAACAGGTCCGGAAGGTCGGCTAGAGATAAGGTAGCTGGAAGTGGTGTACATTTGTTCCTTTACATTAGCTTGTTAGTAATCTGAAATAGCTCTTTGCAGCTGGAACTTTCTGTGATCTTAGTACTGTAGTGGGCTGATTTCGCTGCATGGACTATGTTTGTGACATTCTTCTTAGCGGCATCATAGATTTGCTTATGAATAGTGAGTCTGGTGGAAAGCCAAAGCCTCTCAGCTTTTCGGCGGTCTCTTTTAGCAGTGCGAAGCTGGTCCCTAACACTGCTATACCACGGAGAACACTTTTGAATTGATACTCTGCACCTGGTTGCAGGAGCATGTTTGTCAAGCAATGAACACAGGCAGTTATCGAGTTGTTCTGCTGTAGGAGGTAAGCTAGTTGTTAGGTTTGCTTGGATGTCATGCATTAGTTGGGTTCTGTTTAACATACGGAGGTTTCTCTTAGTAGCGAATAAAGGTGGAGGGATAGGGACTGATACATGAAGATGGCAAATGATGCAGAGGTGATCTGATGAAAGTTCGTGGGACACCGGGGAGGACTGTAGAATATTATCATCAGGTCTGTAAAGAATCCAGTCTAAAATGTGACCATGTTTATGGGTGGGTCGGCTAACTGACTGTTTGAGGTTGAAAACGTGAACGGAATCTAGGAGTTTTGATGTGCATGGGTTTCCAGGACAGCCAGAGTGAAAGTTGAAATCTCCAAGAATAATCAGGTTGCCACCTATCGAATTTCCATACTCCAGGAGATTCGGAAACTGCTCCAAAAAGAGAGATTCTGTCAGTTTGTTTTTTCTACTAGGAGGAGGGTGGTAGAGACAGAAAAAATGGACTGACCTTTGTTCCAGTGTGAGTGTAGTTTGGACTAGTTCAAACGATGTGTGGTAGAAATTGAAGGTTGTAGTGTAGTTAAGATGGTTGATCATGGAGTTCTTTGCGATGACAGCAATTCCACCTCCGCGAGAGTGTTGGAGGAACGACTTGATGGAGTAACCGGTGGGTGTTAGATCCGCGCACTTGGGTTCATTGCCTGATGTTTTTAGCCATGTTTCTGTCAGGAAAAAAGACGTCGATATTCTGATCGTTGATAAAATTAACTATTTCTGTGCGCTTTTCCGATGGTCTTACTGATTGGGAATTTAATAATGCGATGCGCAGTGGTATCTCTTTGACAGTTGACACAAAGGTTGGCGATTTATTTGGGATTTGAATTAGGTTGTCTAAGTTAACGGCCTAATTTTTTAATTTCTGTGCCGGAAAGGGCGAAAGGGAGATAACTGGAATTCTTCTTCCTGTTCTACGCCGGCCAGCTTTGAAACAACGCTTCTTTTTTCGCTTCCGTTTACAGTTATGGAATGATGAATGTAGTCCCAGGTCATTTAGTCTAGTGCACAATGTAGTGTGGAGAGCCAAGGAGTGATCATTTAACGCAATTAATGAGGGTCCATCATAGCATAAACGGGTGGACTGTCAAGTATCACGTGATGGCGGTTTGTTCGATAACAAAGGAAGTTGTAGCAGTGGAGCAAGACAGCTGTGAAAAAGTCTAATTTTTCTCGTTTCCAATACAAGAAGATGAAGAAACACATTCGAATAGAACAGCCAGTGCATGATGAACACAATAACGCAGACGAAGACAGACAACAAGCACATATATCATGAAAAACGGCACAAAAATCCGGGACAGCTGCCTCAAGCTGTTTGAGTGACAGTGGCCATCGTGAACATCAATATTGAACATGTAGCATGTATAATGGTAAACATTCATGATTGGTGCAGATGTAAAACTATCCTTTGGGCAGTATAAATGCAGGCGATTAAAAGGCAAAGCAGTCAGGTATAAACCACCATTTCATTTATTACTAACTGGCTCACAATAGCTAGTGTGATGTGTTTGAAGACTGCAGTGGGTGAGCCCATTCTGCTAATTTGCATAGGTAGAAATATCACGAAGTTGAAGAAACCAATATAAGTAAATGAAACAGATGCTAGATGTGTGTAGGCAAACAAAAGTTAATGCGTATGATTGCCTTGAATGTTTAAGCCATCTGTATTAAAGATTAATGATAAGCTAATTAACATTGGTAATGTTTCTTTGAGAAGTCTGATTTTACCCCATATGTAAAGCGGAATGCATGACTATTTCAGTCATAAGGATAGTGTTCAAGTGTTATTTGTTTTTAAGGTGATTTAGGAAGCAAAGCAAGAAAAACTTAACTTCAGAACTCTGGATGAATCATGTAGTTTTATTTTGTAAAGCTTGCCAGCAACAAAAAGGGAGGGGTGTCCTTTAATTCTTTGCATATACAGCAAACAGCATATTGACATACATCATTCCTGTGTGTACTATGTCTGTTGAAATAGGAACACCACCATTATGTAACATATTTGATTTGCAGATTAGTTCTCTTTATTATTATTCGTTATCATAACCTTTTCAAAATACCGTTAATGGATCTATGTTTTCACAATATTCTTAGCCATGAAATAGACTGATTGAAAGACAGTGTTGATAAAGTGTTACCACCTGCAGTGGACAGAGGTGTTTAATTGTAGTCAGGGCTTGTGGTTTCTTTATAGTCACCAGCCTGGGGCCTGTGGCTAAAAAATTTTGTTTTGAGCATTAGGCTTGGCTTTGCATACCATTTTTCAAGAAATAAGCTTTGTATTTTATACAAAACTCAGGATTGTTTCTGGACCACAACATTTTGTAATTAGAGTCAGAAATAAATGACTAAATTGGCAAAAATAACCCCAGGTGACCTTTATTTAATTGTGTTCTACATTAATACATTTTGTCTTTTCTTTGTGGACAAAAATCAATGAACAATTTTGGACCTAGGTATTACTGACACTAGTAATTTAGATCTTCATTTTTTGAACAAAATTTCATTTTTAATTTTAATTGTAAAATTAAACGATGGCAAGGACACTGCTTTTGCTTGTGTCCCCCAATTCTGTTAAATATGACTGATAAATATACATTCATGTAGAAAATCTGGATCATGCAGACATGTACATCAAAATAGAAGACATGAACCATATATATAATATTTTACACATTTTCACTACTACTCTTTGTATGAATCCTGTATGTACTCATCCTTAAAGCTTTGTATATATTTTATTGTAGCAATAGATCAATTATCTAGCTTTAATAGCATTTGTTGTCTAAAGACACCTCATCTTATAAAAATCTGTGCATCATATATATATATATATATATATATATATATATACTTGTACAAATGTAACTGTAGAGGGAAGGCCTCATGGAAGATTGGTCAGTTGACCAAATGAGCTTCTTCTTTAGATAAAGTCATTATTATTATTATTATTATTATTATTATTATTATTATTATACCAGGGGGCCAACTAGATGACCTTTGGGAGCCACAAAACTGGAGGCAATATTGGAAAGAGCCATCCATATATTTTTGCAAACAGCAACTGTGTGCGGTATGGCCACACTCTAATATATGTAATGAGAGCCGCACCATAGGCTTGTGTGAGCCTCATGTAGCTCATGAGCTCCGCTTTGGCCACCCCTGATATATACTGAACAAACCTTTGAATGCAGTACCATAAAGTTTAACATTTTTGAATTACATTAACCATTTCAACACATTAACATTTTTATATTTCACTAGAGAGATTTGTTTCCTGAAATATTTAAACAAATGAAATTTTTTTATTTAAATCGAGTGTTGCATAATAAATTTTGTTCATTATATGCATGATGGTAGTTAAAATTGTATTTTGATATTGATTTGGTTGTTTGATACACTGCTGCACTTTCTATATTCAGCTTTTTATTTCACATATGAATTCACTCTTGTTTGTTAAACTTGCTTTTATGAACATTTAAAAAACCTTATTCATGTTTATATATATCTTAAACATCAATTAAAATAGATATTGGCATATGAATTTCTTTATTAAACTTGTTTTTTGTATTTAAAATGCCACCAACCTTTTACTTAGCCATAACTTTTCACTATAGTAATGTGAGACATCATTGTTCAGTATTCAGGACAGTAACTTTTTATATATCTTAATTGTGACAAATTGCTGTGCTGAATTAAGTATTCATTAGTGTCCTGTTGCATGCACTGATACTGAGAGTGTTGCTTTTCACTAATGTGAGATATCATCAATATTCACATTACATAGTTAAGGTTATTCATTGACCAGATTGTCCATTATAAATTCATTAATATCCATTAGGTAACAACAAATGAATGTAAATCCATGTGTGTCAGTTGTCAAATATATCACATCAACACTGCTCCTGCATGTATACTTCCCTATAAGTTTAATGTTATATTAAAAACAACAACTAAAATAAAGCAAATTACTACTAGAAGTGGAATTTCAATACCTTTTTCAAACAAGTAAAGATTATTGTTTTGATGCACAAATTAATGATTTTATACACAAAATGTTAAATTTTCTAGTAATTAAATTTCTCAACATCACACTATATCCATTTTATAGATCATTAATTTATCTGCAGGGTTTGCTAGCAACATCATAACAAGCAACTTTACTTGCATGTTGCCAGATTTCTTTTTTGAGCTCCTATGAGCTCACTGCGAGCTCCCATGTAGTCTGCGAGCTACAGTTAAGATCGTAACAAGCTTACTACGATCTATCACAAGCTCGTGCAAGCTTGATTTAGAAATGCATTTTTATAAGGGTATAGAGCAAGAGGAAAGCTCTCATGTTCCAACGTGAAATGAAGACGTCACACAAACCAATGACACAATTAGCCAGCACCTCATCATCAGGGCACATGGAAGGGGAACTGGAAGCTGAGAAAAAAGGAACTGAAATTCCAAGACAAGTGGTTAATTACCTACAACTGGTTAAGGAAAGAATCGAAAGTTGGGATGTTGAATGTTTTGTGTCAACAACATAAGAAAGATAATCCATTTACTAACAAAAATGGTTGCACAAATTTTCGAACATCAACTTTGACACGGCAGTTGTAATAGATAGATCATGTCCAAGCACTTAGGGAATGTGTGATGCAGAAGGAATTCCAGTCAGCAACAGTACATGCACTTTAAAAATTGTGGAAAATAGTAATGTTGCCTTTTGCCATGTGAACAACATATATTGCCTGTGATAACCTACCAGTTGGAAAGTATTCTAGTTTAATTGAGTTGCAGAAACTGAATGGGTGTGTAAGATTACAGTCCTTAAAATCATTGGATAATGTACACAATGAATCTTGCAGCACAGTGGAAGAATTCATTGACACTTTCGCAGTTTTGATGACAACATATGTCAATAAGAAACTGCATTCTAGTGAATTTATCAATGTTATGACAGATGAGAGCACAGACATATCAGTTAAAAGCTTGTTGTATATGCAAAGTGGTTAGTGGTGATTTACGTGCACAAACACTTTTCCTTGGAATCTTGCATGTGAATGAAGTACATGTGACAGCAAATGTTCTCGTTAGTGATCTGGAGAAATTTTTAAAGAAAAGAAGTGTGTCTTTAAGTAACATTTTATGGTTTGGCAGTGATGGCAAACTGGTGTTGCAACTCATTTCAAAGAAATAACCCCCATCTTGTGTCAGTACACTGTATGGAACATAGGTTAAACCTGTGTTATTCAAATGCAGCAGAAGAAGTAACTTAAATGAAACCTTTCAAGATGTTTTGAAAAAATTGTTCAGGCATTTTGAGAAGTCTTCAAGGACAGCTGAACTGAAACAGATTTAAAATGTATTAGACTTGAATGAATATTCTATGAAAGAATTACATGAAATTTGTTGGCTGACATTCTACAATGTATTATATGCAGAGTACCATTCTTGGAAGTTTCTGGTCTGCTATTTTCAAAAGCACAAAAAGGACAGCAAAACATGTGCATATTTATATATGGGAATCTCACACACCATATGTTTGTTGCCATGCTTTATTTTCTGATTGACATTGTACTATCTTTGGCATCTGTTAGTATGACATTTCAGAAGCAGGTCATCGATGTATCTGCAGTGGAGCCTGTTTTGGATGGGTTCTATTCTGCTGCCCGGAGAGCTAAGGAAGGGAAAAGCCATTATCAGACTCTGTTTTTAAATGAACTTAAGATAGACCCTGGTGTTAAATGTGTTTCTATAAAGGGTGTTAAGCTTGGAAAAAAAGAAGGTGAAATGGAAAAGGACCAGAAGGAAGTAAGCAAACAAATTAATCAGGCCAAGAAAGATTTTTGTGATAAGCTTGTAGCTCAGATGAAAAGATTTCCAGCAGAACCTACAACAATAGCCAGAAGTTTTGTATCATTGGGAGTAAAAGATCTGTCATTTCTTTCCGAAGAAGAGGTTGCTGATCATGGCCTAACTGAAATGGACACCCTCAAACAATATTCTGGAGAGGAAAATTGGCAATGTAACCAGTAAGGCTCTAATTGATGGTGCTGCAACCTTGGATGAATACAGTCTTGCAAAAGATGTGAACTTACAGCATAAATATCCTAGGGACAACACAATGGAGTTGTGGAAAATTATGTTGCAGTATCATAAAGACCAGTTCCCTAATTTGTTTAAACTGGCCAAAATTGCAGTGGTCCTCCCATTAAAAACAGCATATTGTAAGAGAGGATTTAGTTCACGAAACCACTGCTCCGGTGGCCTAGTGGTTAGAGTGTCCACCTCGGATGCAGGAGGTCACAGGTTTGAACCCTGGCCAGGTCATACCAGAGACTTATAAAAATGGTACTAGCAGTACCTCACTTGGCACTCAGCATTAAGAGGTTAGTGTTGGACTGATTGGCCTGGTGTCAGGATAATGTGACTGGGTGGGACATGTTGCTACATGTCTGCGGCATGATGCTCCAGTGCTAGACATCACTGTAAACTGTTACACTGTGGACATTGTACCGATATGACTCAAAAATTGTTAAAGCTATGTTAAAAATCCAAAACATAAACACACACACGCACACACACAGAGTTCAGAAAACCAAATTCACACTGCTCTGAGGAATAGGTTAACATCAGAAACAGTGAATAAACTGATTATTCAGATCCAAGGGGATTATTTAGACAAATTCCCATTTTCAGAGGCTTTGAAGATGTTGAGTGAGAAAAGCAGAGAAGAATATTTACCAGCTCAGTAAACTAAATTAAATATGCAGATACCTTATATACTTGAAAGAAGTGCTATAAAATTATTAAATTCTTGTCTTAAATTAGATATTCATATTCTTTATAATACTGTTGTTACCCATTTGCAGTGTCCCTCCCCCCATTCCCCCCTCTCTGGAAGTAGGTATAGGGAACCTCTCCCTCTAAAAAATATTCCTGGCAGCATCTCTGCATTTATAGGAGTTCTGCTCCCCCCACCCTCAGTGTCGCATGTATATGTCCTTCAGACCTGGTTTCTGCAGCATAATGTGACCAGTGTATTTTGGAGTTCGATCAGATATATTATACAGCTTTGTAATAATGAGACCTTGAATGACTTCAGTTTCCAGTGTAATGCAACATCACTTACAGGAGTTATACTCCCCTCATTCTGAGTGGCTGTCTTTCCGACTTGGTTTATGCAATATAATTTACCAATGTTGCATTCAGCCAAATTTGGTAAGTGGATTTATATCTATATGACCTTACATGAGTTTAAATTTCCATGAGTTCCCAACACCATTTACAGGAGTTATGCTGTTTGATGAGTTCTCTTCTTTACTGGCTTTTGTAGAAGAACTTTACCAAGGGTTGGACAAATTTTATTGTGATTTATTATTCTATCAGTATTTTTCTGCAGATAATATCTCAGAATGGTTATTTCTTATAGGTGGAAATCATTCCAAATAGAACAGAGTATGAACTGTCCAGGCCTTTAAGTGAATTTATTTCCATAGACAACATTTCACCATCAACTGTAAGCTATAGGCTGACATCACTTATGCCTGGAAGATACTACCAGGTAGAAATACAGGCTATAAACACCGAGGGACGATCTTATCCGCAAAGATTCATCTTCAAGACCAAAGAGAGTAAGTTTGATTTTATTTTTGTATGCCATTGTTATTCAACATAGACTTGTGCCAATTTATGCTAGGTATGTTCAAATATGAATTTCTACATTATTGGACAGTTAGAGACACTAGTGTCCCTTTTATTGACAAAGGTAGGTTGTCTAGGGGTGTGACATTTTTATCATTGTTACTGATAGTTTGATCTTCTGAGACATTCAAGTTACAGTTTACTGCATTAATTTGAACAGGTGCTCCAGGTATCCAAGTTGCCTAAGGTGCTTCTCTTTATTGATACCTGCCATCTCACCTCTGCCGCATAGGTTTGAATCTCAGGCTCATCCAGTGTGGGTATGTGAGAAAGTTTGCCAGTAGCTTACTGTGGATTAGTAAGTGGATCTTACCAGGGTTTTCCCAGGTTCTTTTTCCGTCAGTGCTGACCTTCATGTATGACCTGTCATGTGCTGAAAAATGGGATTAAACCCATAACAACAAGAACAACATTTATTTGAACACATTACCGTAATGTCTGTAAGCCTTGGGACACCCTTAATTATTTTCAGATGTAAATTTTTTATGACCTATAAATGTTGGGACATGTAATTATTGCAATTTATTCATGTACTGTATGTCCTGGAACACCTTCAAATTTTTTTTCTACTAAGCAATCAGTGAATATTATCGATTGTAACAAGATTTAAAAAAAGAAAAATGACTGTGGTTGTTCAGGGTCTATCATCGAAATTATTAAGGAAATGTTATCAATTAATATATTTTTGGTTTGATAAATTAATACATACAGTAGAACTTAGATTATCCATAAGGGTGCGGGACCGAGACCATGACGGATATGAAAATAGACGGATAATAGAATATGTACATTAAAAATATTATTTAATAGACCAGGTCATCAAAAAATCATAATATTATATGTACATGTACCTGTTTTTAATATCTTGATGTACAATGCCTTGACAGTTAACAGAGACTGACAGTTAATAGGGTGACGGATAATCGAAGTTCTACTGTATATTTAATTTTCCTCTGATTTCTTATCCTTATTATCTAATTCAGGCAAGTATAATTTGATTGGACAATGTCAAGAATTGAGCATTAATGGAATGTTGTAAAGATATTTAGTCTTGAAAATTTTACTCCTGAATCAGGCGTACCTGTCGCCATATAGATTGGAAGCATGCTCTGCCATGTCATTTAACTAATTTTATGGATTACACTGAATTTGACGGTTACCCATCCAGTGTAAAAACAGTACATAGGACACTGCCCACATACTTGAAGATAATGTTTAATCAGTGTTTATGGATACTAGTTTAATTTTGTACAAAGTCTTCCAATATTATCTTCTTGAAACTAGCCTATGATGTCTTGTAAATTTTATCAGAACTAGAGAGTATTGTTCTTCTTTCTTGAAGGTCTATGTTACAGTTGCTTAAAGTGTGCTCTCAAATTCTCAAGGATGCTGAGATGCAACAGTTTATTTTTGCATCATAACCTAAGGTCATGTCACATAACACAAGTTCATGATCTCGTTTTAAAGACAGTGTCATTTTTCATGGTTGTTCAGAAGCTGTTTAAGTAATGAAAATAAAATATATTGGATGAAATTTTATTTCTATTATAGATGCAGCCATGTATAGGGAGAATTTACCTACTTCAGCATTAGAAACTGAGCCACTACGAGCCAGGGATACAGAAGAAAGTATGCAAATCAGCAGTCATAAACAGCTCATCCTATTTGTAATATGTGTACTGATCTGTAATAATTTTATGAGACATGGTTTTCAATGATATGATGTCAGCTATATATTCCAGTACCTACAGTCTTGATGATACTCTTATAACAGTTAGAACAGAACCATTTTTATCAGATATTGTCCCTACATCTTATTATAAAGTAATGGAAATAGCATGAACATATCTGTCTCTCCATACATCCATCATGCTCTTGTAATTTTAGAGATAACTAACCTGGTAAATACACCACTCCCTCGATAACTCGCGCCCGGATAACTCGCGAACCCGCTTATAACGCGGTGTCCAGCATGGCTCCCGATTTTTTTCCAAAGAAAATATATTTTGAAATGTGCTGAATGTGAAACAAATCGCGATAAGAATTGGTAAATTGAACCTTGATACATACTGTATTTTATGTAAATTTTCGTACATGAAAAAATAATTATTAATCATTAATTTTTGTAAAAACAAAATGGGAATACGGTATTTTCGATCTTTTTTGCAAACGTAAATCTTCTTAATAGAAATTTTATGTCCGATAATTTAATGAATTTTTCAAATAATACAAAGTGATATATACGAAAAATTATGATACATTTAAATAATTATTATTTTGATAACTGGGTTGTGTACGAAAAATTAAAGGGTACGAAAAAATACATGAAATACGGTAGCTCATTTTATCATCGGAAATGGTGATTATTGCCCGTAAAGATAGAATCCATATTGTGAAATTTGCAAGTTCTAATAAGATATCACATATTATGTTTGGGGTTTTTTTGAGAGAAATAGTTGTCAATACACTAAATAAACAGTCTGGCGAAACAGCGATCAACGAAAAATTCTGGTAAATGCTAACAGGTGGCAACAGAGAATGAAATAAACACCAATTAAATGTCTTGCTATGTGAAATTCATGTTCTAATCCTTTAATTTCACTTCAATGTAAACACTATAATCGCAACATATTCTCTTCTATGAAAACATGAAAAGAGTCAATCGACCGTCACATCGAAACCCGTGAGTACTTCTGTGAGAACCTAATTACATGCCGGCTTTGTTTTGATCAACAACTTGGGGAAGTGTTTGTTGCATTAAAAAAAAATCTATTAAAAGAGACCTGTGTTGTTTTATCACTTTGAATATTTTTTTTGTATCAAATCAAGCAAGGGAGGTACAATTAAAAAAAATTCAAAGGCATGCCAATAGCAACATAAGTTCTTGTGGTCATTACCGTTCTCAAAATTCATTTTATTTGACTAATCGAAAATGGTTTCACATTTTTATGTACTTAACATCACTAAAGTATATAATATCAGTAATGTATCCTAATCATTTGTAAATGTGACCATGGAGAGCAAAGGAAGTAAGCGAAAGGTGTACTCAGTGACTGAAAAGCTGTGCATCATAGATAGGGTTCATAATGGCGAAGCGAGATCCAATGTTTGCAATGAACTAAACAATTGCTGAGTCGACATTTAGAGGTTGGCTTAAGGATAAGCAGAAACTTCGGGATTATTTACATGATGTTGATTCAGATAATGGGATCAAACGAAAACGAGCACGGACTGCAAACGATACTGAATTTGATGATGCTGTGTACGCATGGTTCACACAGCAACGTGAACAAGGTGTTCCCATCTCTGGAACAATTCTCAAGGCCCAAGCAGAAAAAAATGGCAAAAAGTATGGAGAATGAATCTCGTTTTAGGGCAAGCCATGGATGACTTTGGAGATTCCAGCGCCGACATAGAATTAAACAAAAATTCATTGTCGCGAGAAATACGCTCAGCGAATCCGGAAGCCGCATGTAATTATCCATACCAGCTCAGAGAGATAATCATCCGTGAACAATACACAAAGGCGGCAGAGAAATCAAAGAGTAACACACAAAAAAATGAACAGATGTTTTCAAAATGTGAAGTGATATTTGTCAAACGTGTCACAAACTGCAAGTATTATCGTGTTCTAATTTACGATATTTTAAATTTGTAGACCCATTAAATTCATGTTGGTAATGGTTAACCCTTGTAAATTTTTTTTTTTTTTCATTTTACTTTTACCGCAATCAAATCTACCCATCGTTCGATCGACACTGTTTTTTCGAAATGAGTGTCGATCTTTTGTATAAAAAAAAAGTCTGCTTTGGATCAAACAATAAAACTAGAATTTATCCAATTCAGCACAAAAATTTGTGACGTAGTACACAAAGAGCGAAGTCGTACATGTGTTAAGTGAACGGAAACCATGTGGAATAATATTTTGATGATCTCCTCAATATACTGTAAGTTATCCTGAAATTAATGTTACTCTGTGAGGAAAAAAGTAGACAAAGTACACAGCTATGAAGAGATATTTATTCACAGTTAATCTTAGCACAATTATTAATTGAGTATTCAACACTAACATGCCAACCCACCACACCCCCCTTTTGCCTCTACGTCGATCCCTTTGTTAGTTTTGTTGTTTGTTATAGGTCCCTCGATAACTCGCGCCCTCGCTTATAACGCGGTCGATGTTTTTGGACCCCGTTGTGCGCGAGTTATCGAGGGAGTGGTGTACAAGGTTTCAATTATTGTGTCAACTTGACAGGTTTCAGCTTTCTGACATTGAATTTGAGGTGCAAAAACTGATAATAAATGATTACATAAAAAAGATTGGTTCCAAATAGCTTGTACAATGAATTACTAACTGCTTTGTGTGGTTTTTATTTATCTATGAGCTTGCTTGTTATGTTCAATGTACTCAAATACAATGCCATCCAAGTTATCATAAAAATACTTACACGTTAGTTGTTGAATAATTCAAGCAACAGATTATCAATGCTTTATTTCAATGATAATATCCTTTGGTTCCTCACTGAAGAAGCCTACTTTCGATCACACTAGGGTGTTTATACATGTACAAAGCCTACTTTCAATCACACTAGGGTGTTTATACATGTACAAAGCCTACTTTCAATCACACTAGGGTGTTTATACATGTACAAAGCCTACTTTCAATCACACTAGAGTGTTTATACATGTACAAAGCCTACTTTCAATCATACTAGGGTGTTTGTACATGTACAAAGCCTACTTTCAATCACTCTAGGGTGTTTGTACATGTACAAAGCCTACTTTCAATCACACTAGGGTGTTTATACATGTACAAAGCCTACTTTCAATCACACTAGGGAGTTTATACATGTACAAAGCCTACTTTCAATCAAACTTGGGTGTTTATACATGTACAAAGCCTACTTTCAATCACACTAGGGTGTTTGTACATGTACAAAGCCTACTTTCAATCACACTAGGGTGTTTATACATGTACAAAGCCTATTTTCAATCACACTAGGGTGTTTATACATGTACAAAGCCTACTTCCAATCACAGCAGGGTGTTTATACATGTACAAAGCCTACTTTCAAACACTCTAATGCATTTCCACATGCACGTAGCTAGTTTCATTCACTCTAGGGTGCTTACACATGTACATAGCCTACTTTCAATCACTCTAGGGTGTTTATACACGTACACAGCACAGTTTCAATCACTATATGGTGTTTACACATGTACATAGCATACTTTCAATCACTCTAGGGTGTTTTTTTACTTTTCATGTACAAAGCACATCAACATAAACATGCTACCAGTCTAAATACTGTTTAAAACATGTGCCCAGTCAAAAAATGTTCAGTACAAATGAACTGGTACAATGATCAGCAGCCAGTGCAGAATAAGGCATAAAATATTCATTTTTTATTAATATTTCAGTTCTTTTAAATCTAAGACAAAATAAGAAATCCCCAACTTTCTTATAGGTTCATTGACCTGGTAAATAATGAAGTTCAAAGGAAATCTACGTCAATATTATTGGCAAATTATCCTAACATGTTGTGTAATGTACAGTACACCAATTTCTCATCAACTCGGGCAAGTAAGTGGAAAAGGATTCTGCTTGAGACATTTCTGACATAATGTTTTCTTTTGGTTTAGCTCAAAATGTTCAAACTTGGAAGTGCTTTTATTTTAAAAAAAACCCACTGTGGCAAAACAGAGAGAGAGAGAGAACACAACAGTAATATATTATTTTGGCACCTCTTCAGTCCTGGATTCGATTTCCTGATTTAACAGGTTCAAGTGTACATGGACACACCTGAAATCAGCAGTTTTATTCAAGACATTTTGTTTTCTATACCTTCTAGACCAGATTATTCAGAACATATCTTAAGGTTTTAAAACCATTTTTATGACCAATATAAGAAAGAAAAAGCTGATTATTTATTTTATATGCATACCCAATTTCTTGCCAGTAACCTCCATGGAAGAACACAAATATTGGAGCCTCTGTAAAGAAAAAGAAACAGTGCATGTTATAAATTCAGATGATAGCAACCTGATTATTTACTTTTTTATGTCACAAAATATTCAGAACAACTCAATGAAGACTGAGGAAGGAGATTAAACTTTGTAGCAAATTATGTTTCTCTGAGAATGCTTACAGCATCATATTAATGCCAGGAAAAAAACTCTGCTATCTCAAAAGTCCAGCCACTTCTAGGGAGATCAAAAC
Source organism: Megalonaias nervosa (assembly GCA_016617855.1). Taxonomy (NCBI): domain Eukaryota; kingdom Metazoa; phylum Mollusca; class Bivalvia; order Unionida; family Unionidae; genus Megalonaias; species Megalonaias nervosa. The sequence continues at coordinate 72,908 of JAECUM010000207.1, read as the reverse complement.
CTTTCCTGTCCTGTCTATGAAACATACAGATGAAGGGAATAAACTCTTAGCCATTTATTCCACTTACCACCACTAGGTGGTTACCCATAAACCAGATGTTTACCAGCTTAAGCTGCGTGATACATAAAAGAAGATGCTTGCATTTGCAGGGACGTGTGGGAGGGTTTAATATTAATGTGATCAGACAGGTATTCTTAGAAAAACATAAGTTACTAAACAATTAACTTTCTCCATTGAATTAATTTCCTTGATCACATTAAAGTGGGCACTGTGTGAGGGAAGAATGACTACATTCCCAATATGAAGGATAAACTACTCTCCTAACAAGAGGACAGCACAACAAATAGTCATGTAACCCATGTTGACAACATATGGATAAAAAGAAACAAAAATTACTTTCCCTTCCCAATAAAAAATCCAGGTGAATCCAGCAAATGCACTAAAACCACACCTGTGAAATGGTTTTGTTGACATCAATCTGGCCTGGTGATCATCACCCACCAGGTTTTATTCTTATCTCTGCAATGCTAGATCATGCAAATTAAAACTTGACATAGTTGATTGCGCAATCCAGTCAACTGCTTCTTTTATGTCTCTGATCACAACATTGCATTTAAACATGAGCTCTGCAGAGGCCAATTTAATCGCATGTGCTGAGATCCTCATGAAGTGAATCCGATCTCTTGAGATCTCAGGGTGTGCGAAGCAAACAACCCACTTTAGACATGATGTTAGGACTTCAAGGGCCTAATGTCTTTGATTGCCTTCAATGGAAGAAAAGACATCGGGTCTTGCAAACCTTCTCTGTGCACTTCAAGCAGTGCTTGAGAGCATGGACCTGATCTTGATGGCTGCCTCTCTTGACAGGTCATCCGAAGAGAGGTAGTGCATGACGATTCTTTTATTGCCCACTGACTGCAACATATTCTTAGCTACACAGCATAACTGCATCATTAACACTATGGAACAATCAAATCTGAACTGGTGATGGTTCAGGTCCATTGACACAGCATTCAACTCGCTCACCCTGCATGCCAAAGGTTGACCTATCAGAGAGCATTTTTAAGATGACAGAGGGTTTAGTGAGATTCTGGTGGAAGGTTCAGACTGTTCTGAGTTGAGCCATGTCAAAAACCATGAAAGTTTCTATTATAGATGTCCAAGAGCATGTAGCACCAGTGAGATGAAAATGATGCCACCTTTCTGAAAAGAAAGTTTTCAAGTCCCCTGGGTCCCCAATATTATCAAACTGAGGACTGGAGACCTTTTGATCTTCAATGACTGTGACTGTAGAAGAAGGAGGGGTGCTCATCCCCCTCTTCCATGTCTACTAGTCTTAACCTTACGGACTTGACTCACAAATAGTGGCAGTGGTAACTCATAAATTGGCAAAACCTGTAAATTTCTTTCATGGCCACTTAAGATCTGAACATCTTACACTCTTTGGTGGGGCTGGAAATACTAACTGACTGAGGATGTCTATGCACTCATTGTGCAATGTGTCCTTCTTAGAAATACTTCCACATCTGCATGGAACATACCCAGCAACAAGGACAAGGTTTTGCCAATTATGGCTGTGTCTGACACAGTATCTACCAATAGATATGCAATGAACAACTGGCTGCCTGTTGAATTCATGGCTGCATTTGACACGGCTTGCCTTGCCCCAATACAGCTAGTCTGAAAGTGTACTGGATGGGCAGTTTGGTGAATAGCTGGCTGGTCAGTTTTGTGGCCACTTGGATGGAAGCTACCTGGGTAGAATATGTGTCAAAATGGATAGAAACACTCAACAGATCCCCATACAACACAGCATACCATGAAATGGTCAGCTGGAATGTGGCATGACTCAATGAAGTGACAGAATTCTGGTCACTAATCAAAAATGGGGTCACTTGCCATATGGCTGGTCCACTAGTGGCATAAGCACAGACGGATAGAAGAATGGATCATCAATGTGCATTAAATATTCCATGTGCCTTGACTCACAGGCCCAAAAGGTCACACCCAGGCATGCAAAAGGACTTATGCCTTTTGGTTTAACAAAATAAGGAAGGACATTCTCCCATCAACTCCAAGCCACTACTGGAGATTTATGACAGATGTCAAGATATAAATTCCCCCTAGGCTAGCAACTGCATAATTACTTCCTGCACCTGTCTTGCCTCTGCAACAGCAGCAGAGTCTGGAAAGGATATAAGGCCAATATCTCCAAAACCCCTTGTTCTGCAAGTTAAAGTTGGCCTGAAATAATGGTCACAACAGACATCATACACACTATTTGGAAGGGGTGGCATGACCATGATAAATGTCTGTGCAAAACTTGCAACTGATGATGTTGCCAGGTAAAGACGAAAGATATCACATTCCATTGACCGAAACTTCACCCATTTCTCATTCTCTTCAATCTTTTTTGCAAAATTACTGGACTAAATCCTTTTTAAGCACAATGCACAAAGTCTGCAGGAAGAAGTTGAAGAACACTTTGTGCAAAGAGATGTGTATCATGTGTATCCTAACTGATTTTAAATACCCTGCACTTAGCATACTTCATAATCATTGTACAAATACTGCATTTCTAGATGGATGGATCAAAATAATTATGATATTCTTGGACTTCAAAAGGCCAGGCAGTATTTTGATTGTACTGTGTGATAGCTTGAACTAGTAAATATTCAACATCACACTGGTAAGTGGAGGTAACGGGTAAGAGTTTCTTCCCTTTGTGTGGTATATAGATGACAAAGACAAAATTTTCATCTTTCTGAGACGGGTTGGATTCAAGAGGTAATGGAGTTAATTTCCAAATGTTAATGTTACGGAGAAAGTATTCAACAGAAAAATGCGAAGATACTGGTATTATAATGCCCAGCAAATTCAAAGTAATAGTTTGGCCAAAATGCAGCATTAACTTAATGTAGGTATCATTACTCACTATAATGGAAAGGGCACATTGCAAGCATTACATCAATATATATCATCAAAAAAAAATAATTATTCTCATGTATATACAGAAGATGAACACAAGCATATATCAACACAGCAGTATATCTTGCACATCAATATAAATTTTTTTAAAAATTTCATATTTTCTTTTAGGCATATTCAAAACATTAAAGTTGCATTGTCCCACCACCAATTTAAACTAAACTAAAATTTAATTAGCATATCCTTTAAAACCAATATACAAATAAAACAACTGTCTTATCACCAAAATCAACCCAGATCATCCTGTTCATCTTGTTTCATTTTCAGGAAATCCCCAATGCTGTGGAATAAAAATTTATAATTATGCGGTGACATGAAGGTTGGAAAAAGAGACCTCCCCCCAACTGTAAACTTGCAAAATGTACAGATGATTTCCTTGTTTTCTAATTGGGTCTAAAAACATTTTTCTATGAAAAGCATCGTAACATATGTGATGCTGACCTTTTTGCTGTTTTGTTTACAGCATGGTAACTGAGCATTATGAGCTATATACTGTAAATCCCCTTGGCTTATTTATACATATTATCTTGTCTGCCTATTGGTATGGGCCCCCTTACTGGATTTCCCTATTTTCTTGATTTTGGTAAACAATTTTAAAAATTATTTCAATAAAGTTATTAAAAAAGCCACACAATCAACCAATTGAATTATCTTAATTTATAATGTTCTGCAACAATGCTTTAATCACCTGTCAAATAAAATGTAATATAATACTAATTTTAGTCAGTTTACAAGACAGTTCTTTGATGAATTTTTTAACCAACCTCCTGGAAGTGTCTGAGCTGCAAATATGTCCAGTCTTTCCTTGTTGGACAGTCCATATACAACCCCCTCTTCATGCTCAACTGTTTCCTTGGCAATCTTACTCCCTATAAAAACAAGAAATCTTCACTTTTTAATGCTAAATAAACACAATGTATTACAAAAGTAACAAAATTATTTTCTCTGTATACATCAATAATTCCAACTTTTATGAACTGAACGAGTTTTCTCCAGTCTTAATGGATGTAAACAGTCATGTGATACTGAACTGGAATTTTTACACATCGATAAATTCTGCGGACTACTTTTGGTTCCCTGTTTCCATGTTATTTGATGCGAAGTTTTATCTATATCAACCCATTACACCCTAATAATAACAACGCCCACCCACCCACTCCTGTGATTTTCAGTCAAAATTTACAAACCACAGATAAAAAAGGAACATTATAAGTTAAAACAACGTTAATTACGCAGACCTTCCTGCACTCCACCACTCATCCCTTTTGCTGATGAAGGCATGTGGTAGGCTTTATGTGCCAATCTTCAGAAATTATTGCATTTCACCTCAACAACATGTTACAGCAGCGGTTATTATCAGGGTCATATGTCAAACATGGGATCTCAATAAAAATGGACACGATTTTGCTTTTGAAAGATTGAAATGTGTAGAAAATAAAAACAATGTTGCTAATAACAACACATACCATACACAAATGTAATTTTTGAAAAACAAAGGAATATCCTGGTTTAACAGCAACAACCATTTTTTATATATTAAAATAATGATCATAACAATATATCACTGGCATGACCTTCTATGGCATTCTATCCTATATTACTGTATCAAGGATCGATGAATCGTGGCTAGTAAAGATCAGGCTATGTATTTTATCACAGTTAAGGGGCTAATGAAAGAAACTTTGGTCTACATAAAAGTGAATGTTTTGTTGATTAAATATGCTGATCTGATGTTAGAAAGGAATCATCATCATCATCATCATAATCAATCCCTTAACCCAAGAGGTTGTTGGGGCACCACAGTTGACTTTGCAACCAGTTCTCTCCATCTTTCCCTGTTCTCTACTGCCCTTTGGGAATCTCCAAATCCCACGCCTGTCCACACCTTAATGTTGTCTTCCCACCTCTATTTCTGTCTGCCTCTTCTTCTGCACCCTCGCACTGTGCCTTGCAAGATTGTTTTTGCCAGTCCAGATAATCTTGAGACATGACCATACCACTTCAGTTTGCACTTTGGACTTTATTTACTTTGTGAATGATTAAGTAAAATTTACACATTGATAAATACCCAATGATCATGGTTGGGTATTTATTGATGTGTAAATTTTACCTAATCACTCACAAAGTTAAAATAAAGTCCTTTGGACTTTATTTACTTTGTGAGTGATTAGGTAAAATTTACTTATCAATAAATACTCAACCATGATCATTTAATCCTACAGTAAAGATCCTACTGTTATGACTCCATCATTTTCAGCCAAGTAACTGAAAAAAGTGAAAACCTACAAGTTTTGTAAAATTCAACAAATAATTCATTTCCCAAGAATACAAAGTGAAAATCTGAAAAGAACTTAAGTACTGTGAATTAAATCACAAACAGTCCCAAAAGTATTGAGTTCCAGCGGTGATCTCAATGAATTCCAATTTTGAATGTGCTGATGTGTCAATAGCCTGGAATGTGGTGATGTTAACAGTTCTGACATACCACAATAACATAATCCAAAATGTCCTTGAGTGAATTCACAGTAATCTCAAAACAGTGATATAGCCCAAGATGTATTAATGAGGAATTTGCAATTCCAGTGAATAATCTAAATAAATAAATCCTCTCAAAAAACAAAAAACTGACCACAACATTAAGACCAATTCCACTCTGAATGTTAAGGTAGGAATGACTAATCCTGAAGTAAACAACTTTATATACCCCTCCACTTGACCTAGGTTACAATTACCATTTTCTGAAAATACTCTATCATCTTAACAGAAAATTACTCTAAACTGTAAACATTTTGTTTCTGGAACCTTCTAGGGTCAGAATCAAGATGGTATATATAACTAAAAGTGAAGAAAATATGTTTACAATGAATAATTATCATAATACATAACCTATAATGATAGACAAAAATTAGTAATATATTGTTGTTTAGAAAATAAATGTCACTAGTCATATAGTCTCTTACAATCCATAATCATAAACAAAAAAATTATGCACACAATGGGGTATGAATTTTCATGAAACTAACTTATTGTAAATTCACCATCTGTAATAAATTGTCACAAATGATACAAATCACAAATATACAGACTCAATGAACATAGTGGCAAAACAAGAGATATGCTGACCCACCCCAATTCTCGGGCCCCATCTCTATGAAAAAGTTGCTTCATGGGAATTCTGCCTACCCCATCCTAATTACTGGGGTTGCGTGGATGCTTGCTACACCACTAATCAAACAATGTTCCTTCTATGGAAAGGTCAGGTACACTTCAGCCATCCATAAGATTAAGCTGTAAATTTTAAAGTAAAAGTCTAATACCAATGAGAATTTACATACTGTATAATTGGTCAAAAGTCAAATTTGGCTGCAGTTAAATCTACTATTAAGTGTCAACTTTGGTGCCCTTATGACTTGTGGTGTAAATCTACACAGATGACAATGTTTTACAGCATCTGTACAAGATTTTTTAAATATCTAAGAATGGAATAACAATCTTGTACTTGAAGATCCAAGTTTCAACTGTAAAATCTTGATTATTACTGCATTTATGACAATGTCCCTTTTACTGGATCTGCTGGTACATCACCAGTAAAATTTTATTTATGACACCAAAAGCACCATAAAGATCCTCATAAACATTACTAATATCCTCTAACAGCACTATATCATACAAATATTGATGCCACTGCCAGTAATTGAATTTACTCATTCTTCATGAGAAGTATGAGTAAAGCCATCTCATCATAAAGGTCATAAATGTGTGACAATGTAAGACACTAACTGCTGATATAAACCAATGATTTCATAATAAAGTTTTCAAATTTATTAAGTCTTGTGGCTCAGGAACTGGTTGGGTGCATTGGCTCAAATATCCCAAGTGGTAGGGTACCCATCTAGAGTAAAGGAAGGCCATAATTTATTAATACATGTGTTTCAGGTGCATTGGCTCAGATATCACAAGTGGTAGGGTACCCATCTGGAGTAAAGGAAGGTCCTAATTTATTAATATATGTATTTCAAGTGCATTGGCTCAGATATCTCCAATAGCAGAGGATCCGTCTAGAGTAAAGGAAGGTCATAATTAAGTAATACATATGTTAGTGGTGCATAGGCTCATATAGCTCAAGTAGTATAGTGCCAATCTAGAGTTAGGAAAGTCTTTAATTTATTAATATATGTGTCACACGAGAGGGTGAGGTGCATTGGTTCAGATAGCTCAAGTGGTACAGCACCCATCTTAAGTTGGGGAATTCCTGGGTTCAAGTCCATGATCTGGTAGTGAGACATTTGGTGTCAAAAGTGGGATCACAAAATAAATGAATAAATGAATGCTGTAAAAACACAAAATGGATTTGGTATGACGCCACTTTCATCAAATCCCTGATACGCATGTATTACTAAGGCCAATATAAAATAATAATCATTAACCCAATATACAAAATTAAAACTAAAATAAGCATCACATATCTTACACTCTGATTACTCTATCATAAAGATATGAACATTGGAATTATATATTTGAATCCATAAGTTTATTTAAAATCACTCCCTCACTATAAGTCCCACCAGTATATAATACTTTTTTCTTTATAAGGCAAGTATGCTGATTTATTTTCATTATGTGGTAGTAAAATTATGTGTACTGTCATAAGGTGATCTCACTATAAGGTCTTTTGGACCACTCAATGGTTCCCATGAATAGCACTGTAATGTGAGAGAGCATGAGGCAGCTCATTTGCGGATCTGTACAATGTCACCAAATCTATTCAATAAACTGACTCCTCTCATGCATGTTTTCAATATCATGCTGGTAAAAACTTGCTTAAAATTGGTATAGCATGAAATTTTGGAATATTTTAACCATACTTTTCGAAGATTAACAAATAGACATTACTTGCCCTTAAATAATGTACATTTCAATCCATACTATCAAGTAAATAGGGTTAAATGCATGTGTGGCACATGACATTCAAGGTCATTAAATTGCACATCTAGATTCTTCAAACCCCCATTTTGATATCTTAGTTGGAAAGTTCTTCTGTGAGTGAAACAAAATTTTTGTACACATTGCCTGCAACAAGACATGTCCCTTAATTACCAGGTGGTATCGCCTAGCATCATTCACTAGCAGATTGTACATTGTGACTGTTTGCCTAGTTCAAGCATTACAACAGCCAATGCTAGCCTTACTGAATACCAGCAGTCATGCATACAAAAAAACCCATTTATGTCAGTCCTCATATAACTGAAGAATATGTCAATTATCCAGGTGATATAAATATGCTGTCTATACAAAAAGAAGAAATAGTAAGAAAATGTCAAATAAAGGTCAATAAGTGCATCATCTTCACTAGCCAAGGTTCTGATATGTTAACCCTATCTACGCCTTGGTGGATCAAGCAGATATTTTAGTGCTTTGTCCTAGCAACATCTATTAGATTTCATGAGTTGCCTCCCTTAGTATGTAACGTCAACTAAACCAATAGCATGTAACAGCAGTGCACTGTACATCAGCCGAAAACTGTGGAGGAATATGACTTCAAAAGGATATTTTATAAGTGTAACATCATGGTCCAGCAGTGGACAATTGCTTACTTATGAGTCCATTCAAGTTGCAGTTTTCTAGCTTTGAAAATCAGACATTATTTAGTTACACACATTTCACAATCCATCTGCTTCCAAAACATATGGGGTCAAGGTCATATTCAAATAAATAGGTCAATATTTCCCGATTCTACAGACAATGCCTTACAGCAATTCTTACAAAGGTTCAAGACCAATCATATGTACTCACTGCAAACTGCACAGACCAATATCTGCCATCATGTAATGCAGTCAGATCAAGGTCTACAATTTTTGTTAGGAGTAATCAGCAGAATGAGCAACACAGGCCCTGATCTGTTAGTGCCCTAAACAATGGCAGATCAGGCACTACATTGTTAGAAGTTGGACTCAACTTATAAGTATGTACAGTATGACAAAAACAGACAGCCTTTAACTTATTCATAATCATCTGCTGCTGCCATGACGATGTGTTTACCTACTAATGACCATAAGAAAAATCTCAGTTAAAACGTTAAGTTTTTAAATCACCTTGGGCTTGATTCAGACACAGATGTAGGATCCAGTGTGCACATTTAAATTTGTTAGGAGTAATCAGTAGAATAAAATGGTTCATATTTACAGATGCTACAAACAGATAAAAGATAACAGTATTTACTTAAGGGTTGGGAATTATGCAACATATCAAAATGTCATGGGAGAAAATTATGAAAAGAAGCTTTCATGATAACCTTCAGTGACTGTTCTGACATGGACTTTTACTACTTCCTCTGGGCTATAACGGTGGGAAAATCTGGATGGAGAGTATGCTATTCCCAGTTCCTAAAAGATGTAAAAAGTTTTATTTGTAACATTTTAAAATAGCATTAAGAGTATATAAATACGTATTTTACCTAAATAAAATACAAATTTGAGAATAGTGTATCAGGTACCAACATTTTATGTGGAAAAATATGTAACATGATGTGACAGGGTCTATTCAAAATGGGAAATTGAGAGAGGTGAATTCTCCTGTCTATTTACAAAAAGGAGTGGGTTTCAATGAAGAATGGATTATTCTTTGCACATATGATGGAGTTTTGTTTGCTAAATGCTTCAGAACTGAGTCTGAATCCCACAACTGTGTATCTTAGAATAGAACATGTGAAAAATGCAGAATATTGAAAAATATGTAATGAATGTTAGCAATATATTGGAAGGTGTATCATTCCCTTTGACCAACTCTGTACAACCAAAGGGAACTAAATACATTATATAAATCAATGTACAGTAGAACCTGTCCTGAAAGATCACCTCTTCTGCAAAAAAATTACGGTTTCTTAAAAATCATGGTCTCTCACGAGAAGTAGGTCATAACACTATGTGATTAATAAATATGTGCTTCCAAGACAGGTGATCTTTCAGAGCAATGATCTTTTGAAACAGGTTTTACTATAATTCATGTAATTACTGACAGAATGACAAACAGAATAACAGCTGAAAAATAAAATGTAGGTAACAACACAGTTAATCTTCCGGCATAACGTTAGTTTATGCTGCTTGTAATATTGATGCTTCTGTATAGGTTTTTAGAAGCAAAAAAATGGCACATTTATAAAAATTATTTCTGACAAAATTCTGTATTGAAAAGAAGAAATTTTTACAAAATAATTAAGTTGGATCAGATGCTAGTAATACACCAATGGAATCTGTACTGAAATGTATATTATCTAAACTTACTTCTCTTGATGCCATTGTTTCATGTTACCAAAAATTTGTTTTATTCTGACCTAAAATTGAGAAGAAAAAGGTCTTAAGCACTCATTAAATTTCCAAGAATATTATTGACTTTGCATATATAACTTTATTTTGGAACAACAATTCTCTAACAATCTTTAAAATTATGTTCATGATGTAATTACTTCAAAAAAAAAAAAAAAAAGAAAATGGTTAATCTTTTGGGCCTCAACTTAAATGAGTTATTGTTTACCCAAGTGCAAGCTACACACAAAGTATGTTGCAGATATATGATGTACTTGTTTTATTGTGTACAAATCATTTTGTTCCTTTCGCTCACAGTTGACCTTTTTACCTTCTGATCCCAAAGCTGATATGGTATTTCCTTACTTATCTCATGTGCAAACCATCCACAAATTTTTTAAAAATGTGAATGGCAAAGAACTTGATTTAAAAATTAATGTATTCACAAGAGAATGTGACTTTTCAAAACTTGTTATAATACACAAAGAGTAGTTTCCCCTTACTGGAACTCTCTCTCTGTAATAATATAAGGGGTCGTTCACAAATAACGTCACACAGTGAGTGAGGGGAGGGAGGGTCAAAATTTTGTGATGAAGTGTGACGAGGGATGATATTTTAAGAAATGTGATGTCACAATAATACGAGTGTGGAACGCTTCTTTCAAAAATAATGTCAGAATAAAAAGATTTTGTGACCTGCATCATCAGTCCATTTTTATCCGCAATAGATAACAACTCTCTCTTGGACGACTTATGTTAATATTGTTATTACAGATGAAATATTGGGTAATTGTTATAACCTTTAACTGGTTTAAACTGTTGTTTTTTTAATTACGTAATTCTTTTTTAATATGATGTAATACACACTTTAAATCAACTGCAGGCCTACTAGTGATTAAACTTAGAGTTTAGAAAAGTTAAATAATAGGCTAACAAGTTATCACCATCCTGACAACAGTTGACGAGATCAAAGACACGAGTTTAGCAAGTTGAAAGACGGTATTCAGTCCGCAGTGAACGTTTAATTTTTCAATATTTTTATGTGAAAAAAAACAACAAATATAAATAGTTGAGCAGGGCCATGGTTGTGCCCTGTGTCGCGGTGGGATGCCACACATTAAAGGGAATAAACATATCAAATGTTAGCTTTTTTATTCTTTCTATTGAAAATGTTTTGTTGACACCACTGAAGTGTCAGATTATAAACGGTCCTACTAGTACAAAGAGTCTTTGAAGCTTGATGACATTTAAAAAAGCAGTCTAAAAAAGACAGGATGAGGTGAGTGAAGAACTTTGAGGACTGAGCCAGCGTGCGGTACTAATAATATTTACGCTATTGGAACCATTCAACGTAAGGTGTCCAGTGTTACATTAGTTTTAATTTTCATGACTTTTTGGCAGCCCATAGCAATGGATACAAATAAATTATATCAATCTTTATTTAACACTTATGTGCTAGCATATCCTACAAAAACCAAAATGATGTGCCAAGATGAACTTATAAAGTGGAATAACATCAAGAATGACACAGATTTGGCTGAAAAAGTTAAGCATATGTTGCAAGTGCTCAAGACAATCTCCATTACAAAAAAATGATCACTTTCTAACTTTTGGACAAAACAAGCACCATCAGCTTCAAAAAAAAGTTTCTACTCAGGATAATTTACAGTCCAATGAACAACTGACTGATGTCTTAAATATCATTACTCCTGAAACATTGCCTTCTACAAGCCATTTGGCTACTCCGAGAAATGCTACTGTCCAATTACATTTGAAGTCCGAAATTGATGTCATAAATTCTGACCTCGTTGGTTTGTATAGTCAGCAGAAACAAGGACTACTTTCAAATGAGCAGAACTTAGAGTTAAAAAATAAACAAAGAAGAAAGACTGAGTTGGAAAAGAAACTAAAGAGGAAGATTGATGATCAAAGGTCCCCAAAATCAAGGGATTACAAAAAAAAATCAAAACTGAATGATTTACTGGAAGATAATCCTGAACTGTGCACAAAACTGAATATCAGGGCCAGATGTGGTCAACCAAAAACTGAAGAGGAACAACCATTGCTTTTGCAAACTATAATGGATATCTCAATGCATGGTTCTGATTCTCATGAAAAAAGACAGTTCGAAGTCCTCAGAAGTATCAAAAACTTAGATCAATTAAAAGAGCATTTAAAATAGATGGCTTCAATATAATTTGAAGTGGACTATATCTTCATCTACTTCCCAAGCGTAATTCATGGTCAGAAGGTAAGCGTCATGTAACCACTGTCCCAGTAAAGTTAATTAGAGCGCAAAATGATTATCACACTAAACATACTGATGGCCATTTTTGCACAGCTACAATAAGACATTTGAAAGAACTCTCTTCCATGATTGGACCGGATGATGTTTGTTTTATCAGCCAGGACAATAAATGTCGCATCCCAATTGGTCTGGTCGCTGCTAATAAGCAGAGTCCACTGCTAATGCATGTTGAGTATAAAGTAAGCCTTCCTGACCATGACTGGATAGTTGCTGCCTGGCACAAGCTTATACCCTCGGTGTATGCCAGCATTGACATCCATCGCAACGGTCTTGGAAACAGAGATGCTGTTGGATTTTCTGGTCCAACTTTTTTAGCCATCCAATCTGGAAAACACCCTGCATCAACAGCACTCAGCCATGATTAGATTTTGAAAAGTTGCTGTGTCTGACAGAGTTTGATACCATAACCAGGACTGGTATTGATAAATTGGTCAAGCCGATTCTCAAGTTTACTGTTGATGGTGGGCTGGATGAAAACCCACGGTATCAAAAAAAGTCATTAAGGTTGCCATCCACCATTTCTTGAAACATGATCTTGACTCTGTCTTCTTTGCAACAAATGCTCCAGGATGAAGTTCTTCAAACAGAGTGGAGAGAAAGATGGCGCCACTGAGCACGGAATTGAGTGGATTAATATTACCTCATGACAACTATGGCAGCCATTTAGATGAATGAGATGAGACAATTGATATTGAGCTGAGAAGAAAGGCTTTGAATTTACTGGAAAAACGTTGGCCAAAATATGGTCACAGTTGACTGTAGACAATTACCCAACCATTGCTGAGTATATGGATCCATTAAATTCAGAGCTCATGGAACAGGATATATTGTGTAGAGATCAAAACTGGTGTGACACCCATGTCCACTCAAACCAATACTTGCTTCAGATTGTGAAGTGTGACAACAACATGTGCTGTTCGAAAGCATGAGCTCATACTTCAGCGTGATAAAAGACAGATTTCTTCCTCCTCCTTTACCCCTTGTTCAAACATGTGAAGGACTTAAAGTTCCAGAACAAGCAACAGATGGAGCCTTCCACAAATTTTCATCCTTATTTTGCAACTCAAAGTCTCAAAATGGAAGACATTCTACCTCAGTCAGCAAACACATTTTGGACAATTCCCTATGATCTTTATTGCCCTTCACTTCAATCTGTACTGAATGAGACAAAGATATGCAAGATATTGCAAGATATGCCACGTGTACTTCAGCTCTCTGGTCATGCTGCACAGTCACTTAGTCCTTCACAAACAAATAGCAGTTCCATTGAGGTGCATCAGACCAATGAAAGTCACTGCTAGAAGGCAATGCGAAATGATGGTCATATTAGCAAATGCGGAGAACGGAGAAAGTGTGGATTGGATTGAGGAGGAGGAGCTTGATTTGGAGGGAATATCTCTTCCGATAAACGATGTTAATCTAGAAACAAATGGATTTCTTGTTCGTTCAATGGAGGAAAATCTTACTTTGCCTGGGATAATGATAACTATGAAGAGAATTCATTTATAAATACTTCCGATTTTAAACCCTTAGAATTTTTGTGGATTTGTTGAGATTTTAATGTTAGTAAGAACTGAAGTGATTGATGTGCTTAATTTACATTTCCTTTTGTTTTTTGTTTAAAATTAATTAAATTTTTAAAAATAATTTTATAAACTTTTAACTAGCCAAGGAGTCCTTGTAAAAGCCTGATTAATTAAACACTGTTTTACATAAAAGATTGTTTTGTCTGTATAGTTAACAGATTTACATTTACTTTTCAGTATTAAAAAAAATTGGGGGAAAAAGGGGAGGGGGGTAAGATTTGTGATGTTACATAGAGGGGGTCTGGTCTGGGTTTTTGTGACAAAGTGTGACGACAGGGGGATCAAAAAATGGCAAAAAATGTGTGATGTCATATGTGGACGACCCCTAATTGCAGTGTCAGGTAAACTTGAATTCAAGTACTACTCAATCAAAATGTTTATTCCATAGCAACAAAGGAATTGTTACCACATTATTCACTTAAAAAAATGCTTATATTTCTGAGAAAATGTGGTCTGTAAAAATCCACTATATATTGCACAGAGTTGTTTCCCCTTACCACAAAAAAAGTAATTTAATGACACAAAATGGAAACACCTTTAAAATTGATTTTAACAATTAATCAAATGGTTTATTCGTAACAGCTTTTGTATCATGGTGATTTGACTGAATAATTCTCTTAACTGTGTAAATTATAAATAAATTGCCACTGTTAAACAGTATAGTTTCGTTTTACTCATTTCACACAATTGCCTTGAAACTAGTATGAAACACAAATCATTAACATCTTAAAAAGGTGAAGAAAAAACTTGAAAATATGGATCTCCCTTAAAAAGAACACTAGATTAAAATTTAAAGCATTTTTGCAAATTTATCATTAATGCCTTCGATATAAATATTATTGTTTGTGCATGTCGAGTTTTTTTTTTCTTCAAAATTTCATGTAGCAACCATAAATAGTGGGAAGGAATATCCCGAATCGTCTAGGCCTGTATGACCTCTACCGTAGTCTAAATACCACTATGGTCCGTCATACTACCCTAATTAGTGTCCTTCTATTTATCAATATTCCATCCACACATTCTTGCAGGCGGTTCCACTACCTCGTCAATAAATAGCGCACTAATTGTATCTTATTTTTACAGCCGTTGTTACGAATATTTATAAGCCCAAGAAAAATAAATTTTCCTAGTACTGACATATTTATTACTCTTTTTGAATACCTTTAACACTGTGTAATCAATTATTGCCAAGAAGATGAAACATATTCATAAATAAGATAGTGTTAGAATAACATTCTCCAAGAATGTCATAGCCGCAGCTTCGAATAAGCATCATGGCGGAAGATTTGAACCCTCCATCGCATTTTATGTCAACAAAATTAAAAGGTTAATGAATTTCGATCATATTTTCGACTACAATTTAGTATTCTTACATATATCTTATTGGGAACATTTCTGAATATTGCTATGACTTAATTAGCCTTAAATCCGCTTAATATTTTACCTTACAATCGGCTACAACATGTTCTGGCATGAAACTGCATAGTAATTTTTAAAATCTATGTCCTTTCAAGTATATAGCATATTGCGTCTTAGTTCAAAACTAACATTTAAACGTTATATACGATTTTATTTTTCTTTTTAAGCCATGGTAAAATCTGTTAAGTTGAGTCTTTTGACAAGTGAAGCCTATTTTTATAGAAAGTAATGCTCCACTGACTAAAAATAAGTTGGTTATGAGAGAGACACATTGATTTATCACGGCAGACAATAAAGGTAAAATAACTTCATATTAATTAAAGTGAAAACGAAAAACAAACTTTCAAGCTATGCTACATAGTGCAAAATACAACACTGAAATTAGATTTGAGTGAATGACATTTATTTTGAAACAAATGCAAGCCATCATTTGTTCATTCTAAGGCCATTTTAAAATCTGCCATTAGGACTTTTGCTTATGATAAATTTATGCTAACGTACAACGTTGCAACGTTTACCAAAATTTTGGAATGATGCCATTTAATAGAAATGATTAGCGCTCAGCCTTTCCCCGAATCTACCTGATAGGTGTTAGGCTTACTAAACAGCATGCTTCACTTCACTTGTGACTGTTTTATTTGCTGTGTGTTATTAATCTCTTATTATGACAAGATTTAGTTTGTAAGCACATATTTGTAGAATATATGACAATTTCAGTTACATGATGCTGAAATTTGTAATTGTATGCATTTTAGTTTTGGAAGCTTGAAAATTCCAACAGTTGTGTTCTTGGTATGCAGATTTTTGAGGTATTATGGTCTGCAAAATTCTCTTTTTATTTCCTCCATTTCTACAAAGGTATAGTATAAGTCATGCCGTGTGTGAACTATCAAAGCTGTAGTGTTTATGATAGGATTAGGTGAAGCTACCTACCGGTAGGTTAGATCTTAGTAGACAAAGAAATTAAGACACCTGTTAATCTATTTTTGGTTCCAAATGATAATTGTCGTCAAAAGACTAATTATACCTTGTGATTTGACCTCTGTTTTTGATAAGCATTACTCTTCATCGTTTTAATCCATCCATCCTATTATAAGTCCTTATGTAATGTTTGGAACACTTGCATTTTATCATATTCATATACTGTAGTTAGAAAAAAATCACCAAGGTTTTGAGACTTGTTTTGTTACTAAGATGAATGCAAAAAACTCCTATATTAACACTTTACCTCATAGAGTGAATGGCTTTTT
Organism: Megalonaias nervosa; assembly: GCA_016617855.1. NCBI lineage: Eukaryota > Metazoa > Mollusca > Bivalvia > Unionida > Unionidae > Megalonaias > Megalonaias nervosa. Next base: position 56,057 of record JAECUM010000207.1, on the reverse strand, counting down.
AGCCCTTCGATATGCATGTAGCAAAGTTACCAAGTGCAGTGCGCTATAAACAGAACACCTGTTACCTATTCTACTCCATACACATAGGCCTGTTAAGCAGTGAAGTGTATGTTACATTTAACAGCAATTTTAACCATTTTACGTTTTTGGTACATATATATTATGTATGGAAAGATTTAAGAGTAAAATCCGATCGTTATAGCTGTATAATTATTTTTCACAGAAGAATTTTTTCTGTGCTTTAAAGTCTTGAGAGAACTCGTTCACTGTCAAGTCAGTGACGCCGCGTGACCAACCGTAGCTGCCATTTCTCATACTCGAAATTTACAAGTTCTTTGCATCTGCATCACTAAATCAGCTGAATTTGATAATTTATAAAAACTAATGGCTTCCTACATCAGTATCAGAGCCTTTACCTAAGGTATTGAAGCTTTCATAGTTGTGATTCTAATCGTGAAAACTCAAGTAAATACTGAACGAAATTCGCGACCCCCATTTTGGAGAGTCAAGAATACGACCCAGTTACTTTAAATAGCAGATTTCGACCAGAGTATAAACAGTGACCACATGATCTGATGTAATGGTCATTCACACCAGTGAATGTAGTATATAATAGGGGGTTTTCCCCGAAGGTGGCGCTATGAAAACCAGCTGAAAATGGCCGATGTTTACAGCAGGCGTCAAAAGGCGCTTCCATGAGAATGGTGTAGAGGCGTCAAAAGGCGCTTACATGCGAATCAGGTAGAGGCGTCCAAAGGCACTTCCATGAGAATGGAGTAGAGGTGTCCAAAGGCGCCTGCATGAGGTAAAGGGTTATTAGTCACAAATCTTTATAAAAGAACTTTTTTCAATATCAGATACATATTCATTTTTTAATGATTATCATTGTACTTTTTTCATGGCAAATCTACATAATTTCTTTGGTGCCAAATGCAAGGCTGAAGAACATGTTTATCATGATACTGACAGACAGAAAGTAATAGATGCATCTAGTCTTGATAAACAAAAGACTGAAAGACTTGTGGAATGAATCATGGAATAAGACAGTCAAGATGAGAAATTTGTAGAACATAATTAGTTTTATGTACATGGTGTTGTGACTGTGGAAGGAAAAAAATATATAATGTTCTGCAAGTTTTATGCTCCACAAACTCACCATAGTACACATGGCAGTACCTTGATTTAGCATTTTCATTTTCTGTATGCTTCTATTACAAAAAGACCCAGTTTCATTCATCTGTCAAAGTCTGTTACTTTCATCTTCTTGTCAGTAATTTGGTCAGTGATACAGTTTCCCCCACCGACATGGTGTAAGTACTAATTATTTGAAGCAAGTTTTGACATACAGGGAGTAAATATTTATATTTTATCTTATCATTCATATTTGAAACATATTATTTGCAAATATACAGGATTTGCTCACTTTTGAACCTAGCTACAGGATCCTCCCTAATCAACAAGCTGACCAATGAAACTACCAGGCCAACTTTCTGGTCAAATAAAATATGCTGAGCTTTCTAACTTGCAAAAGGTCCGCCTCGGATGTGGGTGGTCATGGGTTCATACGCTGTCTGAGTCATACCAAAGACTTCAAAAATGGTACTAACAGCTGCCTTGCTAGGTGCTCAGCATTAAGAGGTTAGTGTTAGGACTAGTTGGCCTGGTGTCAGGATAATGTGACTGGGTGGGACATCATGCTACATGTCTGCGGCATGATTCCCCATTGCTAGACATTGCTATAAACTGCCACATTGCAGGCATCATAGTGATATGACTGCAAAATTGTTAAAGCAATGTTAAAAATCCAAATCACACACAAACACCAACTTGCAAAAGTCAGATTTTGAGACATTGATTTGATCCAGAATGTGATCAATGTATCCAACATATGTTGTTTAAATAGTAACTACAGGAGACCAGTGCATGCTTACTGTTTAGCAAGAAAATATATGGATAAAATAAAGTTCTCAAATCATTCAGGTTTGTAAATAACTAAATCAGTACAAAACCACTCTCATTCTAAGTCAAGCTTTCATTGTTGTTGATTTAGACAAAGAGATTAATCTGTTATCTTGGCAGATAAAGAAATCTGACAAAGTTTTAACAAAATAAATTGAAACTCTTTCAAGTAAAATAGGATGATGTGACAGATCTTGCTGTTCTGTCTGTGCATTCTGTTTTACAGCCTTCAATGGAAACTTGTCCTTGTGTCTTCTCTACATCACTAGGCGCATATATAATAGGAGATTCTTGTTTAATACATGTAACATTAATTATTAGCATATGTGTTTAATTTGCAAATAAAAGAAATATAGAAAACAAAAAGCTATTTGTTTGTTAAAGAAATATGACACTATTTCAAGGACACATCCCATACTTTAATTTATCATATTTTCCAACTTTTTTGGTGATGTTTGCATACATTTGGCAAGCTCAGATCTCCCCAAGGCAAGTACATTTTTCCAGTCAGCTTTTGTCCAGCCTGGAGGCATTCATTTGTGCTTGTAATAGTAATATGATTTGTAGAGGACAACTGCATCAGTATCAATGGTTACAGTGGTTCACTGCAGTATAACATTTCATGTGGAGTTTGCTGTATTTAATGTTTAAGGGGGGATCTCTTATTATAATTTGCTTACATTTACAAGAAAATCCTTCACCCTTTTTTTTAATAGTTAATTCAACATCCAATACCTTTTATATCAGTCATTTTTATCTTTTGGCAAATAAGCATTTTTACTTAAATACTAATTCTTTTTCATTTCCTGTCTTAATTAACTAAATTTTGGTATGTATATTTTACTTAATTTAACCATTTGCTTGTTTGTAGGTAACTTTAACAATGATAAGAAATTTAAAATTAAATCTTGCCCTTGCACTAAAACTCCAGAAGGTCCTGGGTGGGTTCAGATGCCATCTTTGATTTGGTTTTGGGTTTCAACTAGGTTCTCACCATTTTGCTTATTGAAGATTTGATGTGGGGTTATATACGGGATGCAATATTTTTTTCTGTTATGGACTTTCCTTCTGCATCTTTGCTTAGAATCCTTTTAATATAGGAAACATCTACTTGTAAAAATCCATGGTTATATTTAATGCTGGACACTTGTACATCAGATGCACCTCTTGCTGCTGTGCATATTCATAATCGTGATCCTAACTCTGGCTGTTGTTAATTGTGGCACTAAATGCATGCTGGTACAGAAAATGCTAATAAAGTGGCCAATGCAGGATCAATAATAACTTAAGGATTAAATGGATAAATACCATACTGTTTAAAGCAGATATTTCCTGGCATCACTCTTTAGGTGTAACATTTGCAGGAAACACTACACCAGGGGTTGAAGCAAATAATTTAAATGTGGTGGAGGTGCAATGTAGATAATAATATTCTTTCTAGTCCAATCAGGACGAGTAAGTGATAGATGGCTCTTGTGGCCATCATACAGGATTAAGGATTAGAATAATGTGAATTTTCATTTTGCTTTTGAAGAAACTTGATAAGATAGTGTTGCGTGCATAATATAAATAGCCATATATGACCACCAGGATTCTGACATGTTCCACTTGCACCATTAAAAAGACCTTGCATTCTTTCACCAGGAAGACAGACAGTAGGGGTGTTTGATGTCTGATGCCAGTTTCTCCACCAATCACTGTCACCATTTTGGATTTTCCAGTAACTGTTCTAACAGTTTTTGCCTTGAAATTTGATCTGGACATCATTTTAAGAGGTTTGTGATGTGTTTTTAGATCTTTCTTACCAATGTCATAGATGTGGCTTCAGAAGTCAGTAGTACTTCATACAGATTTTTATTCAAGTTCAGCAAAATTTGTCACTTGCTTGATAGGCGGCACTTTTGGCACATTTTCGGTCTTGAAAGATAGGTCCATTGTTCTCAACGACAAAAATTGGCACCTTCAGTCTCTGAAGATCAGTCCTATTATTCTTGAAACTTTCTAGGTATGAAACTGAAGCTGAGGCTCAAAATGAGAAAATGTGGACTTTTTGTAACGTTGAGGAGTTTGACATTTGAATCATGGAATTTTCAGGATTGTCAGAATTTCAATTACTTTATCAACATGATAAAAAGGTTGGTTTACTTTACCCTCAAAACAGTCTTAAAATCTGGTAAAAAATACATTTTCATAGATAGACCTATCTCTATCACAAAATGTTACAAGACAGATGAAAATTCAAATTGGTTCCTTATCATGCCATAGGCACATGCTGAAGAATGCGACTTAACCCAAAATGTACACTTGAGTACATAGAGTGTGTTCATGTGGTGATAAATGCTAATTATGACAAAAATGTGAAAGAACTGTGTGTGTGTGATTTAAATTTTAACGTTGCTTTAACAATTTTTAGTCGTATCACTACGGTGTTTGCATGTAGCATCATGTCCCACCTAGTCACATTATCCTGACACCAGGCCAACCAGTCCTAATACTAACCTCCTAATGCTAAGTACCAAGCGAGGCAGCTGCTAGTACAATTTTTATAAGTCTTTGGTATGACTCAGCCAGGGTTTAAATCTGTGACCTCTCGCATCTGAGACAGACACTTTAATAACTTATGCCACCAGAGCGGTCTGTGAAAGAATTAAAATGGGCTGTAACTGCACTTTGCATTAAAAATAATGATATTTTGTCCTTCATTGCTCTTCAGAAAATCTTGTAAGGATGACAAAAACAAAAGAGAATTATCAAATTTCTGAATCAAAAATGGAAAAACAAATAAAATATGAGTATTTAATGATAATCAGATCAAGAAATAATAATAAATTAGGTATATATGGTTTACGCAATTTCATTCATGTAGCAGAGATTTATGAAGTTTAAATCAAACATTTGAGAGTAATTTAAAATAATTTATGTGAAAAGATTGATTCTGTTAAATAAATAAATATTCAGGGTTAAGAACTTCCTTTCTGTTACTGAAATGCAGATTTTGTCATGGAAATTAATTGGTTTTGTCTTCATGACCTGTAGTTCTAGTGTACTTCATATCTATCCTGTTTGAAGAGGTGAGACATACATGTAAATACTCCTTTCAAACTGTTTTTAGCCCTACTGGTCATAGACCAGGAGAGCTATGAGAAGGTATCTTGTCCATTTGGACGATTACCATGAAACTTTACACCCACATTCATCCCATGGTCCAGTTGGTCCTAATGAAAACGGAGCTGCTCAGATACCCAGTATGGCTGTCACAACATGCTTCTTGATAATCCTGTTGTTGCTGCTTCTCTTGAATGGATGGTTGATGAGTTGATTGTAAATGAAAATGGTGCTGATCAGACCTCACAGTGATGTGAATTTGTTGATTTGTCTGTAGAGCTGTAACTCTCAAAGCAGCAATGGAATTAGTCATAAATGTAAAAAAGATGTAACTCTCAAAGCAGCAATGGAATTAGTCCTAAATGTAAAAAAGATGTAACTCTCAAAGCAGCAATGGAATTAGTCATAAATGTAAAAAAGATGCCAAAGAAACTTTATAGATCCCTCTTAATATTATCTCATAAATATTAATGCCTCACTCAAAACGAGGCTAACTGAGCATAGCTGCCTTAGCTGCTACAGCGTCTGTAGTGACAAGGATTTAGATTTAGTGCCGCCACTTACCTTTTCATTTGTTGAAGCTTATGTCAAGTTAAATAAGAAGTCATCTGGTGAAAAATCCATGAACAAGGGATTCAAGTATTTCAGTGAAGGATACATCCAAGATCTAAGAGGTAAGTTTTGTTTTCCTTACCATCCACACTATGTTGGAAATAACTGTTTCACTGACACATTTGCTTTACACTCATTCTCTTTCCCTCTGTTAAAGCTATTAGCACTCCTCCCCTAAACAAAATGTGATGCGATGAGAGATTTCTTACATCAGTTTATATCCTGACCAATCTGTCCAAGATTATATCTCTCCCTAGGGTATCATTTTCCCCAAAGATAATTACCAGTTTAATATAATCCAAATAATTTGATAAGTTTCAGATCTCCAAGCAAAATCAAGGCTAGAATATGTATGGCATTGATGACTTCAACATGTTGAACTGCTCTCAGTTTTGGGATACCCAATTTACCATAATAAATTGTAAAATAGTTCAAATCAAAGGGTTATAGGCAAAATGAGTGTAGAGTAGCTATTATTATTATTATTATTATTATTATTATTTCAGTGAGACCTGTTGAGAACGGATCTGAGGTGATGGGCAGGTGTTATAGATCTCAGAGGAAAAATGAAACACCACATCAAATTAAAGTAATTTATTGTAATTTTTAAGCATGAAGGCTGTCTGATTATGCATGTTGTTTGAAGCATACAATTTACAAGCTTCTATTTAACAGAAGAATAAACCTAAAATTGGACATTTCATAAAATTCCATTTTAATCATTGCAGGTCACATTTAAAGATATATCAGAGGCTACATCAACATCTGCATTCTGCACTTACCCAATAGGACTAGCAGGATCGTGTGGACATATTGTTGGTCTACTCTATCAGCTGGCCAAATACAAAATGCTGGGACAAAGGGCACTTCCAGAAGATATAGCAAAAACATCCCAGCCTCAAACCTGGCATGCTCCAAGAGGGGAAAAACTTCAAGGAAAAGCAGTGCAAAATATTGAAATAAGAGGATATGCTAATACAACATACTTGGTCAGCGGTGTTACGTCACCGCCTGGATAAAATCTACACTCTACAACCCTATTCGTGGGGATAATGTGAACTGGGAACACAGTATGTCTATCCTACAAAAGGCTGACAGTTCCATGTTAATCTTGCCAGTGTTGCAATTACCTTCGTTTCAGTTACCTTCAGCCACATTGGCTCAAACAAAATTTGGTTTGGTACCTCGTGGTTCTGTCCTCAGCTACCAACAAAAGCTAGAGAGTCACTGTATTATAAATATATACGACGATACATCATTTCCAGACCTGCCCTACTCTAATTACATGATGAATCATCTTCAGATAGCATTAACAAATCTGCAAAGTATAAAATTAGAAGGTTTAAAAATGATCATGGGTGAAATAAAGAAGTTTGAAGAGCAAACAAAGCTCCAAAACCAGAGCTCATTATGGCACAGGATCAGAAGAAATAGAATTACTGCATGAAACATAGGAGAGATTTACAGACGCCGCAAGGATCCCACCATCTTGGTGAAAAGGTTAAAATCAGTAAGAAATATTACAACTGCAGCTATGCGCCAAGGGTTGGCAACAGAACCTGAAGCAGCAAAGGCCTATGCGGAGTGATTGTAAATTTCTGGTGTCCTTGGTTGCTGCAAGTCCAGACAGAAAAGTATACAATCACGAAAATATCCCACCATTTGGTTTATTAGAAATTAAGTGTCTTCAGGTAGGGAGTGTCCTAGAGGTCAAATATCTGGCTAAAGAACAAAATGGAGTTCTGAAACTGAAGAAAAATCACAAGTACTATTTTCAAATTTTGACACAGCTTGCAGTTACGGATTACAGTGGTGTGATCTTTTGATCTGGGGTCAAAATGATCAGCATTTAGAAACCATATATTTCAACCAAGCTGTCTGGCAGCAAGTAAAAGACAAAGTAGATGACTTTTATTTCAATTACTATCTGTAACAAGATTCTTTAAGATACAACATTTGACCATGATTGCACAATGGGACCTCTAATTTTTGCAATTTTTGCTTGAAATTTGCAAGCAAACAGGCAACAGACCAAAGTTGATTTATAGAACCAGTTAGCGAAAGGGGAATAGGAGAATCAAATAAATGATTTTCTTTTATGCGTCTGTTCATACGTTCAATGCGAATCCTAAGTTTCGCAATTTGCTGTTTTTTCAATTTCCCTGATACTGAACTGCTTTTTACTGCTTAAAAAATCAGGTATATTCAGTGTAATACCCTTTTAAGCCAAACTTTTACGAAGAGTGAAACCTTTGTCTGCCATGACATCATCCCCTGGCTTTAGAAGATCAAGTAAACCAGATAATTTTGCAATTTCCACATCAGAAATGCAACCAGTATAAAGTGAAGATATGAAAGTTATTGCTCCATGAGGTGCAATATCCAAAAGACATTTAAATGTATTGGTGTTTTTGTAATTTGAAAATGACTGGGAGTTAAGTACAAGGGACAAAGGTTGTTGAGTTCTTATCTCGGTACAATCAATTATGACTCGGGTGGATGGATACAAAGCTCTGAAACTTTCTGGCATTAATTTTTTAACAATCTCTCTTGGTAATCAAATAGGAATGGCACCAAGAACAAAATATAGAAAGTTAGCCTAAGTGACTATTTTATGGCTTATGGTTGCCAAAGAACAATTGAATCTAACACTGAGATCCTGCTTAAGGAGACCAGCTTTTAAACGACAAAGAAACGTGAACAATTCATCTATAAGGAGCATACTACGTTTTCTACCTGCCAGACTAACAGTTTCACTACTTTTGTAGTAGGCACTCTGCATGGTTTGAGCTGATGGCTGAATACAAGTAAAGAAAGCAGTAAAGGTGTCATAGGAGGAAAAACCTGTGTAGAATAATATATGAGAGTTGTCACTTGAAAACCTATTTAAGCCAAAACGTTCTATTTGCAACTGGTTTTTCAGTCTTTCGTATTCTTCCGATTTATGCCGAAGTTTCTCCTCCAACTCTTCTATCCTTTGCTGATATAAGGATTGTCCTTGATTGTCATTACCAGATTTGGCTTCTGTGTCAGCAAACAGATCTGTCACAGTTACATCATTATCCATTCTGTTTAATGAAAAGAGGCATCCTTGTACAATCCAAAAAGTTTATATCATTGTAATGTTAGCCAAACACTAACATATTTCACCTGTTTTTCAGGAATCTGCTGTATCTACAATTACTTGTGATGTAATAATGCCTCTTTTAAATTGCCTGGCTACAAAGTGGTTTTTAAAGAACTATTTCATTAAAATGTTGAAATCAATTTTTGTGTATTATTGTATCAATGACTGTTGTTGTAATAAATTCATGGTTTAACTGCATCTGAAAAAATATTTTCTTGTTGATATTTCCCTCTCATTTTACAAAATATAATCTTAATTACCTTTTTGAAACTGTAAGTGGTTCTTCAGAAGCAAGTACTTTTCTTTTTAAGGGTCTCCTGGGTATTTTTTCACTGCTCCAATCAAAGATTGATGGCACTGCTTCAGGGCATAGTCTTTTTCATACTGTTGTCCGTGACTTGTAATCGTCCTTTGAAAATGTTTTGAACACATGACTGTTGCCTTTGTAACCTAGTCAATGCAAATAAACAAAATATGTTGCATACAAGGAATAATACACAATACTAAGAAGAAATATTTCAGGCTTTTACTAAAATATTACTAATGAGTAGTAACTGAAATTTTTTAAAATGTATACGGTAAAAGAGAGCAAGTCTTTGGAATGAAGAACTTTTATATATTGAAAAATAGTGAAAGACAGCTGGAAATTTTAAATAAAATGAAATATAAAACATTACTTCATATTTTGAAAACAAATATTAAAGTGCAAAACCTCATTTAAACTTGAGTAAAAATTGGATATAATTTAGAATACTCACTTGAAAGAGTGGGCCTTCATCTCTTCTTATCTTAGTTATCCATTGCTTTTTCAGAGTAGGATTCTTCGGAACTGAATGAAAATGAAGTGTTGGATCATATCGTGAATCTGACGTACAATGGGGCACACAACAATCCTGTGCTGATTTTCTGCTAGTTTTACTAGTGGCATCCATAACTTCAGCAGCTTCTGCTGCAGCTTGCTCAGTTAGTCTCGTTCTGGCAATTTAATCTCGGGCATGCATATAATTTGAGAGAGGTCTATACCCCATTCTCACACACATGCATATACATATACACACATACTACCATCACACACATGCATGTACATATACACACATACTACTCTCACACCTATGCATATACGTATACTACTATGTAACTGTTGATACATATTAAGATTCACCAATATTTTCAAGTAATGCAGACTAACAATAAAATAATTATGAAAATGAATTACTTTATTTGATGTGACCAGTTCTGATATGAAAGTGTCATTACTGTTGTTTTTTTGTCTCTGTATCTAATCTAAAACAACATTACTAAACTAAATCTTTAATATAAAGTTTTTAATAACATTGTGAGGAGAACAATTCTCAGTGAGACAGTTAAGAGCTGTTGGCACTGGATGCAAAAAGCCTTGTACTGAACAAGAAACTGTTTGCCATGGTGAAGAAACTTTGAGAATATATAACTTATAAGAAACATATAAGATTTTTTATAAATATACATGGAAAAGAAAATGTCATTCATATACTTGAATTGTTGATGCTCATCATTTGATTTTTTCCAATATATGTGATGTCATCTTCATTTTGCATTAGAAAGACAGTTAAGACTAAAACCAATGTCCAAAACAAAACTGTCCTCTGAAGTATCCATGTAGTAGATAGATTCAGAAAAATATTACATTCTGACGTGGGGATAACTTTAATCAGTAGTCCGCTCCATATTGTGGATGTAGCCATAGTGTCCAAATGAGGGGGCTTTTGAATTAAAATCTGACATGGGACCAGTTTTTCTCAGATGTTAGATGGAGTCGGAATAACCTAAGCTTGAGGTTTTTTCCCTCAAAACTGTTGAGAATATGGTACCTGGAGTTTTTAACTTTGAGGTCAAGCAGTCTGCTAAAAAAAATGTGCAGCTATTATAGACTGACAGAATGATCTCTGTCCTGCAAATCAAATGATAAGCATGATCAGAAGTTAGATGTACTGTTTCTTTCTTGTATATCCAAATCTTATTTCAGCCAGGTATTCATGTGCTGATGCAAATGTGTTTCTGTTCTTCATTAAATCCTGATTTCCAACATTTAATTTACTTTTCCCGTGGCTCTTTGCTTAACGGTATTGATTAGCACACCAAATGAAGCTGCTGCTTGATTTACAGGAATTTGCTCGTCCTTCAAAATGTTTTATCTATCTGTTATATCAAGTGGAATGTACATCTTTAGTTACCTCATTGCCAGTGTAACCTGCAAGAGGAAAATGAATATTTACATAAGGACCTTGACCTTTTGCCTTACAGTATGTACCGCTACTAAGTCACATAATACTTGGGTGTCCTTGGGCAAGACACGAGAAGAAGGTTCTTGATATGTAACAATGTTTTTTTGTGTTTCTTCTTGCCCAGACATCAGGAATGTTGTTCATGAATTGACAAGAACCTCATTCATTGGTTGAAAGTTCACACCGCCTTTGAGGTGGGATGTATACAAAAACAATGATATCAGAATACGCTGAGGTTTGATTCACCATATTTTTTTCATTCCAAGATCAATTTTAGTTGATAGGGCAGGCATGCTTAAGAACAAAGAAGAACATTTTAGAACATGTGCTTGATGTTACTTGAAATTCTAGAACAGGTTTCCCAGATTGGCCCGTATCATCTGTCTGAACTGGACTGGAGTGGACAGATCACTGAGAAATTTCAGTGACTGAACATGTATGAAGTAGAATCAAACAAGTACCTTTTGAGCATACTAAGTTTAAATTATATAAAACAGGGTAAGTTGAGGGACATAGAGAAACATCCATGTCTAGTTATTTTTCTGATGAGGGGGCATGACACTGATGCTAATATTTTCTGCTAGGTGATGCCAAAAAATACAGAGAGATTCCAAGAGAATACAGGAAGTGTTTTATTTCTTTTAACGTCTTCATTTGATTTGTAATAACCACACTGGAAATTATGAATATTCATTTATTGTTTATTTTATCCTTATTATCTTTTATATGCATATCAGTTTTAATTCATACTGTATTGTGTAAAATCTACACTGAATAAATCTTGTCTTCTATAATCTTTAATGGAAAGTGTTAAATATAGTAACTTTTATTGAAAAATCAAGCCTCTGGTACACAGTTGCAGGCAAAGTTGTGGTTTATTTTTGGAAATCTTGTGATGGTATCTTATTGACATGGGGATTTTTACCAGAAGACTTCTAACATAACTGTCTGGTTCATCCAAAACAAAATTGATACTAATATTACCTCCAATATGGCTACCACAGTGGCCAATGTGAAAATCTTGTGTTTGTTCAAGAATATCAGAGATGTTTTCAACACTCAGCATGCTCTTTTCTTGGATTACCTGAAATTCTTTTCAGCTAGTACAGCACCAGTCCCTTCAAGGGACTTATCTTGTATGGATATCTGACTAACATGTGAGTAGATAAAGAAGTGTGAGAGATGCTTTTGCCACTAGTTTTGTTTTGAAATCCCATACTGTCAGCAACTTCTTTATTTACTGTTTGATTAGCCATTGACTTCATCCAGACTTCATACATGTACCATCTTATTTTTGTTGACAAAGAATAACATCTGAGGTTATATTGCTTTTTTATTGATAGCAGAAAACTTACTCTTTTTTTGTCCACCAGTACTGTAAATTTTTTGTTAAATTGTATGTTGCTAATAGCAACGATTCTCTTAACTGCATTTATACACAATATTCCATTTTGAAAAGTGAAAAAATTATGGAACTACTGTATTAGTGTTTTTGGAGGTGGGGTGAGTGGCACTATCCATCATTGAAAGGTTATTTTAAATGATTGAAACTGGTTTGAAAATTGTAAACCTTATTATTATGGTACATTAGTTTCAATATTATCTTTTTGTTTTCAGATCAGCCAGTTATGGACCTTTTGCCACCATCAGCATTTCAAACTCGAGGCACACAACCGAGGGACAATCTCAAGGAGTTCTCAAAAGCCATGGAGGAAATTCTACGACTACAGCAAGAGAATCAAAGATTAAGGTTATACAAAATAATATGCTAATTTTAATTCAGGTACAAAGTGTTGTTTTTAATTTAAATAATGTTCTTAGAATGTCAGCCGACTTTGAAAGAAAGTTCTTAGCTGAGGAGTTGCACAAATCCTATATCATGTTGTTGCACTTAGAAGACATGAGGCATATCTTATAGACTGAGGACAATAACTCTTGCCCATTACCTCTGCTAACCATCACTCGGTGTCAACTCCTGTACAACATTTTATGAACACCTTCTGTCAATCCAAGTCAACTTTGTTGTGAATTCCAACCATCCATAGAGGATTTCGGATTTATTTTGTGTAATACTCATCCATAAACAGGTGGTATATATTTTGTGAATTTTGCAAATATTTTGTGAAATTTGTCCCATTATTGGACTTTTTAGAGCACATGCTAAAACATGCTATCATTGATACATATTGTGATTCCAGTTTCTGCACATACTGCTGTTGGTTTTCTCATTCTGTTAATGACAGATGTTATTTTAGTAAATTATTGACACCCTGATATGTTAATTTATCACTTTTGTTTCTATTACTTTATTGTTTCAGTGAAACATGTCTCCTAAGTGCATCAAATGCAAGAAATTTAAAGCCAGGGAAGATATGCATGAAGTGTATCTTGTATGTTCAAATTGTACATCTTCCCCTTGCAGCATGTATGCATTATGGCCCAAGGACATTTGGTCTGTGATGCTTCAAAAGTTGACTGAAGGCAAAAAGAAGAGGGGAAAATTATGCATACCAGCACTGATGTTTTAAATAGCCATCTGAATACAGAATCGTTTGTGAGGCTTGTGGGGATATTACTGGGTCCCCAGCTAGAAGCAGCCATCTGCCACTATGACCTTAGCTGACTGGGAAGGGGAGAAACCAGATATAGATATTTTACCATCACAATTAGATATGCAGACTTTCGAACAACACATATGTAGACTAACACAATAGTGTAGTGTCTTAATTGCAGCCAGTTTTTACCTCTTTTTTTTCCTTCACTCATTTCCACAGGTTTTATGGATAGAGTGGAGGTCTTCCATTTTCAGGCAGCTCACTGGGCATGGTCTTCATGCCATTAAGTCTGGGTGCTTGGGGTATTTTCAGCTCCATTGTCTCCACCATACAGAATGGTATTGTCATATGGAGCCATACCAGCTGTCACAGCCCAGCCTCATCTGTGTGGACCTTAGTCACAGATCCATCCATTTAGCCCAGAATATGGCTTCTTCTGTTAATAATTATGGGAATCTTAGTAATAGATCCATCCATGTAGCCAGGCCAATGTCTGCTCATGCATATCATGATGGAGATTTTAGTGAAAAGTCCACCTATCTAGCCATGCTGAATGGCATGATCAGTACCTGAGATGACCAGACTAGCTTCTGACCAGGCAGCAGAATTGCTGACAGTTCTCCGGACTAACCATCTGTCTGGTCAGGTATGACATAATCATCCAGCGGAGTCTGCATTTCCTATGTTCACTACTTACTGTCGAAATTGAAGAAGTTTGGAGTAAGGCAGCTCAAGAACTACTTCTTCAATTTTCTGCTCCACCTGCATCCTCATTTAAAACCCAGCTGTGCCTGCCACAATGGTTAGGGGCGATAGGCTAGCCAAGCAAAAGGGATCTTTTACGCTCTTTAGATCTCAAACTTATGCCTGCAGACAAAACACCAAAACTAGTCTGGGAGGCACCCTTACAGGTATACCCCTACAGACTCACCATATTTTGTACGGATGAAGCCCGAAAAATACTCATGTATCATTTAGGCAAATCCATTCAAAATGGCTCAGTCAAAACAAAAATTACATGCCTTAATGTTTCGTTCCTCTTCTAAAATTTCTTTTTGTTAAAAAGAAGTATTTGATCAGTGTCAGAGAATTGCTTATTCAGTGGTTCCTATACAAACTGGTATAACATCTGCAGGCATCGAAGGGAGCAATTGGCAGTTGTTCTTGAAAATGGCATGTGAAAAGAAAATTTGAATAAGTCAAAAAGTCAAATGCTAGCCAGAAATTTCTCAAGATTTGTACAGATATATAACCATTTATAAAACAGGCTAACAAAGGAGTTCATTATGTTCACTGTGATGTGTGTGCGAATCAAATTTTCCGTTGCACATGGTAATAGAAGTGATGTATGAAGACATGTTTGGTGCAATTCCCACAAGGAATGGCCCAAAATAAAAGCTATAGATATGTCTGTCCTCATTCTGTGAAGCACCAGTGTTGGACATGCATTAGAGTTTTACAGTAATTTAATGAAGTACTTGCAGTCAGCCAAACTGCCATTGTATGAGCCATTCATGATGCATGCAGTAGTCATTGATGTTCAACTGCCTTCTGAATCAAAAGTGTCAACCTTGGCCTACTTCTTTGATAGGTTTCTGTGCTTAATCAGTACAGGTGTGTCCAAAGATATGTTATTTGAGCAGTTTGCATACTACCAAATACATGATATGGTTAGGTGTACGAGGGACAAGACGGATGAAGAATGGGTTGAAGTTGAAAAGTTGAAAGATGGACATGGAAATTTGTTATTTGATGAATTGGCAAAGGTTCTCACAATCACACACAGTAGTGCTTGTTGTGAAAGAGTGTTCTCTACAGTTAGTTAGAAAGAACATAACTGACCAAAGAAGTTGTTTTAAAGATGAAACAATGGAACCCTTACTTGTACTGAAATCTAAACTTGGACATCTGGCAGACAGACAGTATAATGTGGAACCTTGCAGATACGTAAAGGGGCTTATTACAGGCGTTTAAAGTAACTCTTAAATGTAGGCCTAATGATAAATCTTATCATACATGTACAAGTTTTCTATAACATTAATGACCATCCAAAATATACAGAGATTTATTACTTATTAGATACAATAGTAGTCGAATAGAAAGAAATGTTGCTTGGAATTGATAATGCTATACAAATATTTTTAGTGTATAAATATTTTTGTACATGGGAAAGCATGATTGTAGAAATCATTACATTAATGACAAACTTATTGGTACTTACTGGTATTATATTAATATAGGTAGAGTGATCATCGTTTTGGGAAAAGGTGTTTCTTTTCTGATTAAAGAAACAGATAATGATGCATTTTGTTATTAAAGATGATAAATGTATTTTTGGATGGAGTTTTTGTTATTGTTGAACAGTTACCTAAGTGATAAATATACTACGGACAGCGGTTAAAAACTATGGACAGACTGCTTTTGGGCTACTGATGGAGCAAGGAAAGGGTAAACGGGTCTGGCATAGGCAAGACTGTACTGGTAGGCACCAGATCCCAGCAATTCCAATCACGTTTGATCAACTTATTTTCACAAAACGAATGGGTGATTCTAGTTAATTTGAAGCAGTTTCAAATTTCATTTATCCAAACCCTTCTTTCTTCCTCTGCCCTTCTAATGGATGTCCTGTCAGATTGGGAGAAAGATGATATTTTTCAGCAGGAGATACAGATGTTTTATTGACAAATGGGCCATGGAGATAGTGCAATTCATTGCAGTTTCTTGTCAAGAAGGCCTACAATAAGTTGAGGCCAATCATTAACCTGAGTTGCCTCAGTGAATTCATTTTCTGCCGAGGTTCAAAATGGAGAGGGCAAGATCTGTGTGTCTCTCCTTCTGTAGGGACAAGTATGACATGAGTGTTGATCTGGACAATCTCCTCCAAATAATATGGTATGATCTATTCTTCTCAAGGGCAGGAACAATCTCTTATCCATTTTGAATCATCTTGCTTTCTTGTGAACTGGGAAATGTCCGGCCTTCACTGATCCCAATGTTTTGTCCACCTGGGTATGGAGTTTGTAACCAGTCTCAATCTTGTATGTCTCCCTCATGCCTGTGTCTTATTATTAAATGCATAGTCCGTTTCCAACAAGACATGGATTTCAGCGAGAGAACTGTTGCAACTCCTTGGGCCTTTATATGCACCCATTATCAAATGACTTTTCTGGCTCAGTGGTGCCCTTTTTTTAAGTCCATTCAGTCAAAAGTCCAATATGACAGATTTGATCCTTCCTATGTCAATGGCACAACCACAGTTTGGCTCATGACAGGACAGGAATTCCTCTGGAGAAGGCACTACTGGAAGTGATGGTATTTACAGATGCCAGTATGTACAGTTAGGAAGCCCACTGGTTGCCAGACTTTGATACAGTAAGCAGCAAATTTGGACCAATTTAACTGCCTCTTCACATCAATCTCCTTGAATGAAGGCTATCATAAATGCCTTTTCGATTCTTGAAGGACAGACTCTGGGGGAATTAATTTTGATAGCCTGTCTTAGATGGGACAAGTCCTGTGCCAGTGATCTACTTGATCTTGCAATAGACCCAGGAAGATTTCAGACAACCAAATCTTCTCAAACAACCATGGTTGCTGGTGTTTACCCCTGCCCAGGTTCGCTTCTCCTTCATGCCATGCTTTTGTCAGGACAGCCTTGCGAGAGAAAGAATTTAGATCTTCATCTGTAGAGAGTATCTCGAGAGAAAGAATGCCCTCCATTCTGAAGGTATTTGAAGAAGGTGGCATGTTTTCATGGACTGGTACTGAGTCACTAACATTGTCCATTTAAGTACCTTGATTCCTCAGCTTTTTTCTCTGGCTTTACAAGGAGAAAAAGTTGGCACAAATTACCATCAAAGGTTACTGCTTCATGATATCTGACACATTCAGTCATCATTGCAGAAGAGTCATGATAAAGATCTAGCAGGCATACTTGCCAATTTTGATTTGAATAGAACAAAATCCCTCACCCTGTTTCCAAAATTGAATCTGTCTGCATTATAACATGGCTCAATTAAGATAATTTGAGCCATTAGCCTGGAAGTCTCAGAAGCGTTAGCTTCTGCATACATGGTGAGTTACATGCCCTTGCATTCAACCCAAACTATCTTTAATGCAGATCAGATTGTTCAGTGATCCTCCTGACAGAACCAGGCTTTGTAGTCAAAAACTGGTTTCCATCAGTGAGCAGTTTGAGAGTCATCACAGGCTCCCTCTTGTCTATAGATAAGTTGAGAACAGCAGCCATGCAAAATCCTGTCCATACCCCAAGCACTATTTGAAACAGGCAGAGACAAGTTGTGGCAACCACAAACTAATTTTTTCTTCCCATGAAGGCAGGAAGGTAGGATATCACCTCAAGCCCTATCTTCATGGCTTAAGTGGGTTGTATGGTCAGTGTACTCTGAAGTCTCAAAAGATTGGTGTCCACTCGTGAAATTAGAGCGACCTTTGTGAGCCTCACGTTCATTTCCATCTGAAGCAGTTTTTTTCTCAGAATGGTTTAAAGTTAGTTGAATTAAGTATTTTTCAATGAAAATTAAAGGCAGTGAAACCAAAACTTTGATAGTTACGGTATGCAATTTTGAGTTACGTGACTGCTCTTGCAAACATTTGTTGCAGCTCAGCTGTATATTATTACAGTGTGACCTCGCAATAACACATTGGTTGGGGTCCATAGAACCTGACCATGTTATGTGCCAAACATGTTATGAGCAGCAAAGTCAGTAGCTGAAGAAAATGATGCATGAACCCCCAAAAATGTGTGTGTGTGTTAAAAACGGGTGCAAAATACATGCTTTTGATTAAATGAAGACAAAACTTGTCTGAAATACACTTGTATATTGACAACTTACATTTGTGTAGTACACTTCATAATGCATTAAGTACTGTACATGTTTGTGAAAAATCCATAAATTTGATTATAGATCATGTTATAAAATTCATGTATCAGTCACATCCCGTTAGAAAACACAAATAACACCTATATAAAAATGGTAGTCCTCATTTGATCTATATCCCTTTGTCAACAAACATGTGTCACTAAACAATTCATTAAGATATTATCATCAGTAGCACATTGCTATAGTTGTTTACATGCTGCAAGTATGTGTACTTAAACTGGCCTTGGTTTTTGTCAGCTGGAGATGGCTGTCATCTTGCTGAGGCTACCCTGAGGATGAGGCTATTTATAGGGAAGTGAAGATATGTGAACAAATTATAAAGTTGAACACCTTCAATGAACTTGACAGCCAGATATCTATTGTTTTAAAAGATTGGAAATTTAAATTGTGTTTTATGCCACCACTGGTAGTGATCGTAAGCATAAACAGTTTTCTTGTAAAAGAAAACTTTCACGGCACAATAAACATGTTCCACACATTTTGGAAAATGCAACAATCCATAAGATTCCATTGCTTTTATTTAAGTTCATTGCTGACTTCCTTTGATTAAAAGTGGTTTTTATTTTGAAGCTTGTAGTCAGCTTGCATTGATGAAGGGTGAATGTGTTATTGAAGTTACCGCTAAAGAACAACTTTGGAGGACCAAACAAATGCCTGTATTTTATTCCGGTGGCAACATCAAATAATTGTAAAACATTGAGGCTGAAATTTTTGTCTGTTTGCTTAGTATTTACACAGAATGATTGGTGCTTCAAAGGTAGTCAGTTTTATTTGAAGTTTTGAGCAGCAAAACTTTTTTCTGGGTACATTTAAAGAAAGAATTATCTGTCATTTGGTTAATTGTAGCCATTCCTGTTCCTGCCTTCAGAGGCTGATTGTAGTTAGTCTGGTAGCATGAACATTTGAATGTGGTACTCAGGCCATATGTCAGCATAAGTGGATTATGCTATAACAATAAGATGGTTTGTTAATATGAAAAAAGGATTTGTTTTCGTAACAGTAGATAGATTCAGTGTATTTTATATCCAAGTTCGCAGCTTTCTTTAATGGTGCCATACAATTTCACCACTCCAAACCCAAGATTGTATATAGAAGTTAAAACAGCCCACAATATTGTTGCAAAATAAAATATTGCCAGATGGTATATTTTATCGCCAGTAGGGAAATAATCTCAATTTACAACATTGGCAAAGCTCAGTGCAATCCCTGAATAAACATTTTACATGTTATTTTTTAATACTGTTAAGAAATAACAAATATTTTTCATGTACGAGCAAAATACAAGTATGCAAAATTTCAGGAGCCACACCACGATTGTCTTTTATTAGATTTAATATGCAATATCTTCCCCAAAATGTTATTAAACTTTTACTTGTTATTTTTCATACTATTAAGAAGAAAATATTTTTCGTGTAAGAGAAATGTACATGTATATGAAATTTTTGAAGCCACACCACGATTTTGTTATATCTGAATTTGTGTTATTATGGAGTATGTTATAGTGGGGTCACACTGTACTATCATTATTATTAGTAGTAGTAGTAGTATTATTAGTGACATAAAAGTTATTCACATGTAAAATTTTGGGCATAAAGTGAATTCTGTGATATTGTGCAAAGTTGCACATGTGAATGGATCTTTTGTATGACTAAATTTAAATTTAAAAATAACAGGATTTAGAGTTAATGCCCATATAATCTATGTCTTAATAGTGTTTTTATCCCAAGAGATGAGTTGGAGATGTGTACAACTTAATAGTATATACATCACAGCATCCACATCATCAACAATCTGAAATTTATAATTGAGTTTTCACTTGAAAAATCTTTGGATGCAACCTTTTAGGACACTACTTTGTAACCTTTTTTTGAAAAGTGGACAGCAAATTTTTTTTTGTTTATCCATGCATCAGTCCATGCATCCATGTGTTCATTTTAATTGTCTTCTCTGCCTAACTGTCTGGGCAGTGACCCCTATTTTAATACACATAATGCAACCAAACTTTCAGTTACAGTAAAAAGTGCTATTAGCGACCACCTATCATTTCTGACCACAATCGTAATGCACTCTCTGTTATGAGCAACCACCTGCTGAACGTGACCAGCGACCATGATGTCTTGGCAAAATATACATTTCGACACTGCTATGAACAACCGCATTGCAAAACTGAGGATAAACTCCACTAACCTTTATTTAATCCCTGTAAGAACAACTGCTCATACTGTTCTAAATAAAAACAAAAAATTAAAACAAATAGGGGCTCATGGTCAGTGGAAAATGATCGTTTCATACCCAAGGTGCTGGTCATTTCGTACCCAAGGTGCTAGTCATTTCATACCCGAGGTGCTGGTCATTTCGTACTCAAGGTGGTAGTCATTTCGTACCCAAGGTGTTGGTCATTTCATACCCAAGGTGCTAGTAGTTTCATACCCAAGGTGCTGGTCATTTCATACACAAGATGCTGGTCATTTCATACCCAAGATGCTAGTCATTTCCTACCTGAGGTGCTGGTCATTTCGTGCCCAAGATGCTGGTCATTTCGTACCCAGGGTGCTGGTCATTTCGTACCCAAGGTGCTGGTCATTTCGTACCCAAGGTGCTAGTCATTTCGTACCCAAGGTGCTGGTCATTTCGTACCCAAGGTGCTAGTCGTTTCGTACCCAAGGTGCTAGTCGTTTCATACCTGAGGTGCTGGTCATTTCATACCCAAGGTGGTGGTCATTTCGTACCCATTAATTTACAAGGTCAAATGTACAGTATTTTCATATTTATCACTCCCTTTCTAGGCCTAATATTTTTCCTACATTAAAATTTGGATGAGCAAAGCATATCCGGGCAAAAAATTGACCAAACACAAATAATTACAGTAATTGTACTGTTTTCACTGTATAATATCATCTGTGTACTAAAAAGAATTAAGAAAAATTCACAATACCAGTAAAAATAAAAAGAAAACATTGGCCAGCTTTAAATAACTGAATAAGTCCATTCTGTTTTCTATCATTCAAATTAACAAACATTGTCATATTTCTTGGTATTATTTAGTAATGACTAACGTGAGTGAAAAAATTACAAATGTTTATCCTTTCAAAGCAACTAGAAATTCTGTGATTTTTTAATAATGGGGCTGAATGCAGATAAAACAGTGTTGCTTGATTAAGTTTCTCTTCTCCAAGGACCAATTCTGGTGTTACTTTCATTTTTTGTCACCTGCCTTTAAAGGTGCTGAACATGGTATGCTATTCGGACCGCCAAGCCAATTTTTGGCATACTGCCGGCCACATTAGCATACTTGTGCAAAGTTTTGGGCACTTTCAACGATCTTTTAATTCACTGTATATAACTCCAAGTTTGCCTTCTGATCATTATACTAAATTATTAGTGCCTGAGTAAAACAAATTTAAATTTTTGAAGATAAAATAAATCCCCAGTAAACAAGTGAGGTAAATATAGTATTAATATCAAATAATTCTTGACATGGAATTTATTAATATCTCTCCGAATCAAAAGACTGCTGAAAAACAGAAACCTTGTGTAATTATTTCAAAGTAAAACAAAAACAAATAAATAATCAAACATGTGTGAAACTGAATTAAGCTTGAAAGCTTCAACTTACTAGATATCCGTGGATTTTAACATTTGATAACTTAACATTTCAATTATGCTTCCCGTTAAAGTATACAAGGTCATGTAGAATTCATATAATATTATCCCTTAATTATGTTCCTATTATTATTATTGTTATTATTCTCCATTTATATATAGCTGTTACTTCACTAACATGTAGATTCATTTTAGCATTGATCATTCGTGTAACTACCATTGTAATTTTGTATGCCTCTATCTATCTAGCTACCTTCCTACCGACCGACTGACCGACAACATAGAAATAGTTTATTCTGATGAAATGAAAATTGCATATGCTATTATATCACAATGCTTCATCTTGGCGATCCAAAGATACTCACTCTCACATGGTAATACCTGTAATGAAACATTGAACAGCTTTAAACAGTTTGAAATACGTATGAAATATCTTTTTTATGATATTGGTGGTTATGTTGTACTTTAGGTACGAAACAACTATAGCATTGGGTACAAAATGACCAGCACCTTGGGTACGAAACGACCATTGCTTTGGGTACGAAACGACTCATTTGGGTATGAAACGACTTGGGTACGGAAAGACCAGGTTTGACAAATAGACTGGCTACCGATGTCTGAATATTTTAAATTTAAATTTGTGATGAAAGTATTACACTTTTTTTACTGTATCACTGTGATCTACTTTGCAGTTGTTTTTGTTTTCAACATTGATTGAAAATTGTTTTGAAGCTCAGATTTTAATTTGATTAATTGCTATCATAATTGCAACATGATTATTACTCCACAGCAACACTGTTGTTTTAACTAAAGATGTTTCTATTTCCAGGGAAGAAAAACAAACCCCAGTACCTATCATAGTGCCACCCCCAGAGAGTCAGGTAATTTCTGCAATGTCCATTAAAAGATACTTTGCATTCATTGGCTTGAAGAAAAACTTAGAAGTGACTTCGAGATATGGTGGAAGTTTCACTTCCAATCTTGTTCTTTGTAGGTTTTGTTTCGTCTCCCATCTTTGTTGAATCATCAAATATGAACCCTTGATTATCAAAATAAAGGTTAATGCATTGGTATTTTTCCTTTTGATGTATGGGAGTTTACCACATTGATTACAACAATGAATTTTGGAATCAGCATCTATAGTCCATAAATCTTAGAACACCAGATCCAGTCATCAGTCTATATTTCATTTTTGGGTTTGGCATCACCAGCACAAGAGAGATACATGCACAAGTTACAATTATCAAAATAATGTTTAAAAGAGAGAAGGTACCTTCCACATCTACAGAGTTGTCCCTGTGATTTACTTACATGTTTGCTTGCGATATTTAGAAAATGTGTGTACAGGTTTTGAGAATGGCTTAACATGAAATGGCATGTGAAAATTTCCAGTGGTCAGTTGAATTTTCCAATCTCTCACCCAATTCATGACTGTTTAGTTTTTCTCTTAAATGGAAAGTATGTTTTGATTAAAATCTTGCTGACTTTTTTCATTGAAAATTCATACTTTTACTGGAAAGTTTGTTTTCATTTAGTTGTGATCAAGTTCATTCAAGCACTCTCTTCAGTGCTAATAAAAACTTTTCAGAGGGAGAGCTGACGTTTCACAGTTTGTAATTACTTAAAGCAGGTATTAGAAAGATCACAAAATAAGTTGTGGAAAGCTACATTTCACATGGTTGAACAATATTGTTAACATTGGCAACTTTTATATTTCTAATATAGCTGATTGAGTAAGAGTGTATTCTGGGCAGGTAAAATTTGTAGAATTTGCCTCACTGGTCAACTAAAATATTTAGAGTTTGGCTCACATGGCAGGTAAAATTTGTAGTACGTGCCTCACTTGGCAAGTAAAATTTGTTGAACTTGCCTCACTTGGCAAGTATTTGTAGTACTTGCCTCATTGGGAAAGTGGCCTTTTTAAGATTTTTCAACTGTTATGTGCCTGTCAAAATGTGCATAAATTATTATCTTAACCAGTTTTCATCTCTGTGCACTTTGAGTAAGCAGTAATGCAATAATGTTTTATTATGTTGTTCAGTGTGCAGATTTGGGTACAGTCTTGCTACATGTTTAGTGTACTTTTATATTTTAGATGCAAATGTATATACTGTCTAGACTTGCTAATACATCTAGTCCAATCACATACAACATACACCTTGATCTGCCATCACATGATGCGCTGGTAGGTCAGGGTCTGTGTCATTTGTTCTACTGATTACCCCTAACAAAGTGCATAAAACTAGATCTGCCTGCGCATTTATGCAGTAACAGATCTAGGTCTATGCAGTTTGCAGTTGGACTTAACTTACAGTATAAGTGAGTATATATGGTACATAGATTGATTACTGTTGTTCCTTATCACACAAATGTCTAAGAAATGATTCGTATCAGAAATAAATGACTTTTAGGATTTTTGGGGAAAAGATTTGTCAGAGGTTTTTTTAAAGTTTATTTCGTGAAAATTCAAACAGTTTAAAGCAAATACTGTGATATGTGTGGTTCAATTTAGATTGAAATGAACTATTTTAATTTTTATACATTCAGGGACCTAAGCCATCCACAAAGGATTCAGACTATAGTTATCATGAAAGGCCATCACGCAAGGAAGATTTGAAGTATATCGATGAGCTAATCAACAAACAAGCAGCCGAGATTGGTGACTTAAAGAATGAGATCAAACAACTTAAGTGTGCACACAAGGAAGAAATAACAGATTTGGAGAGACAAATAACCTTAAAGGAGAGAGAATACATTCATAATATCACCTCCCTAGAAGCTGAGCTTAAAGGCAGTGAGAGCAGATATGAAACACAGGTTAGCCTTGATTTACTTAAATTCTGATTATTAGAGACAATTAATGTAGTTCAATGTACAATATAGCATAATATTTAGAAGTTGTATCTGTACATTAAATACAGTCAGGTTTCAACTTTCATTAGTGCAAAGCTTACTATAACAATTTCTGATTTAAAATTTTGTCTTTTTTATTAGCTCCACTGAACATTGACCAGAATAGCCCATGGGATGGTCATTCCTCTGTCCATTGCCTGTCATCATCCCATGGTCTAGTTGGTCCTTAATACAAATGGTGCCACTGGGTCCAGGGACATCCACTATGGTCATCATGGTAGTCATCTTGAAAATCTTGTTATTATTACCTACTCCTGGTCATTTCAGCATAAGTTTTCACTAAAGGACTGATTGTGATGTCTAGTTGGTCCTAAATGAAAATGATGCTGATCTGTTATCCATTATGGTTGTTGCAGCAGCCAGCTTGAAAATCTTGTTATCATACTCCTACTGAGGGAAGGTCATATCAGATTGGGTTTTCACCAGAAGACTTATGATGTCTATTTGATTTAAATGAAAATGCTGCCAATCTGATGCCTAAAATGGCTACCACAGTGGCCATCTTGAAAATTTTGTTATCACTACTCCTACTGAATGGATGGTCATGTCAACATGGGGTTTTCACTGAAAGACTTCTTATGACGTTTAACTGGTTGAAATGAAAATGATGCCAGTCTGATGTCCAATATGGTTCCCATAGCAGCCGTCATGAAAATCTTCTTATTGCTACTCCTCCTGAATAAAAAGTTATATTGACGGTTCACCAAAAGGCTTCTTATGATGTGTGGTTGGTCCTGAATGAATGGTGTCACTCACACTTCCAGTATGCCTGCCATCTTGAGACTCTTATTATTGCTCCTCCTGAATAGACAGTTTTATCAACCTGGAATTTTTACTGAAAGACTCCTTATGGTGTCTAGTTGGTTCTAAATGAAAATGCTGCTGAGACATCCAGTACGGCCACATCAGTGACAGTCTTCAAAATTATGTTGTCATTACTTCTCCCTAATGGATGGCTATATCAACATGGGGTTTTCACTGACAGGATTTCGTTTAATTTGTCCTAAATGAAAATGATGCCTCATCAGTCATCTTGAAAATCTTGTTATTGCTACTTCTCCTGAATGAATGATAATATCAGGATGGGGTTTCCCTGAAAAACTTATTATGATGTCAGTTTGGTTGTCAATGAAAACGGTGCTAATCTGACCTCCAGTATGGCTACTATTGGCCATCAGGAAAATTTACTGCTACATCCCCTAGATGACTGATCATATTGACAGTGTTCTTTTATCAGAAGATTTTGTATGATATATTGTTGGTCCTAAATGGAAATGGTGTGAATCTGATGTCCAGTTATGGTCATCATGGCAGCCATCTTGAAAATCTTTTTTTTGTTATGGCTTCAAAACAGAAAGTCATATCAGCATGGGGTTTTCACCAGAAGACCTCTTATAATGTCTTGTTGGTCCTCAGAATGGTGCTGATCTGTTGTTCAGTACGACCACCATGGTGGCCATCTTTAAAATCTTGCTTTTGCTACTCCTCTTGAATGGAAAGCCATTTTCACATGGTTTTGAGCCAAATAGTCTTTATAGAGTCTAGTTGGTCCCAGATGAAAAATGAAGGCACAGATTTGGATGTAATGAAGATCCAGATAATTTTTGTAGAAAAGCATATATTTCAGTTTATTATTTTTGACAAAGACATCGAAAGAGTCCCAGGTTCTGGATTGGGAAGAATGCATCCATCATTTATTCTTATTGGACCTTAATTGTTGCATAATGTGTACAGCTGTTTATAGTGTCGAATAAAGATAGTAGAGAAGTTAGTTAATTTTAGTAAATATGTGATTCATTCTGGACACTGGCTAGATTCCCAAAAATTGATGCAAGGATTCCTGATATGCAGGCCTATGGATTGGCATTTCTGCATTACTGTGGTGTTGGCTGTGGAATTAGTGATTTAGCTAAAGACACAAAATTTATGACCTCTGCATAGTAGTTTGACAACTGTAAAGGTGATTGGAGAAAGAATGTCTCTTTGGCTGACAGATTTAATCAGTATTGATGAATTTGCAAAGAAGAAGTGTCACATGAAATATCAGTGATCTTTGTCTATCCAGGCTAGCTTGGAAGCCATTACCATCTGTAAAAGTTAACATATCAGTTTATCAATATGCAAACTTCTGTTTTTGAAAGTAGTACTGATGCCAAAATTGGAAATAATTAGAATAAAGACATTCTGAAACCTTGACTTCATCTTTATTGATAAATGGTTGACTGGTGTTTAGCTCATTATATTTAATTTTAATGGAACTTTGATCCAGTCTATTTATCCCAGAGGTTCTTTTTCTGGATTTAGTTTTGTCTTTAAAACCACTTTTTTCATGTGTACCTTTTGGTTATCCACACTGAATCTTACCTCCAGGTTGACAGACTGAGTAGGGAGCATCAGAGAGAGACAGAAGAACTGACCGGTAAGATAGAAAAACTATCCAGTGAACTGACCAGCATTAAGCGCAGCTCATCTGCCAGAATAAAGGAGCTGGAGACAGAAGCAAAACAGACCAAAGAAAATCTAACGGCATCTATAAACCAGCTTCAGCAGCAACTTCGGTAATTAATATAGATGTTACCTTCTCCAATAATAGCGATATGTGGCTGAATGAGAGTAAATATTTAGTATTATTTTTTTTCTAAAAGGTCTCATCCACCCATTGAAAAAGGTATAGAGCTGAAAATCCTGCACACATAGAGTGGATGATTTATAAATGCCAGATATGTATACTCAGTACACTCACATAACTAGCCCTAATAAATCTAATACAGAATGGGTTCAACCTTGGATCAGATTAGGCCCTAATAAATATAATACAGAACGGGTTAAAACTTGGGTCAAACTAGGCCCTAATAAACACAGTACCGAATGGGTTAACACTTGGGTCAAACTGGGCCCTAATAAACATAATACCGAATGGGTTAACCCTTGGGTTAAAACTAGGCCCTGTTAAAAATAATAATGAAAGGGTTAGCCCTTGGGTTAACCTGGGCCCTAATAAATGTAATACTAAATGTGTTAACCCTTGGGTCAAACTGGTTGAACTGTATCATTGCAAGGTAAGGGGAAAAAAGTTAGAATACCATGGGATGATGTCTGTGTGTTTTTCACCCTGCAAAAACAAAGTTCCTCATGTCAGTAAACTTGATTGTGACAGAAATGGAAAAAAAATTGTTTATTTCCAATTGTATAAATGGTTGAACATTCATCACCACAGATATATTTATGTTATTTCTTGGGTATTCATGTATTGAGAAGGAAAATAATTCTTAGAAACACAGGATGCAGGTTTTTATTTGTTCAGTATTCAGTAGTGTTATTGCTAGAGTATGTTCTGATAATTACTCCATCACACATTTTTTTCTTTCTTTCCTATACCAATACAGTAAAATTTGTCGGGTGGGTGGGTGTTGTAACAGAAATTTTAACACATTATTGGCTATATCATACTAAGGAAATTTGAGCTGATGACACCCTGTTTAGGATTATCTAGATGGGATGCAGGGTTTTTTGTTCAGTATTCAGTAGTGTTATTGCTAGAGTATGTTCTGATAATTTCTCCATCACACATTTTTTTCTTTCTTTCCTATACCAATACAGTAACATTTACAGTATTCTAAGATTTGTTGGGTGGGTGGGTGTTGTAACAGAAATTTTAACACATTATTGGCTATATCATACTAAGGAAATTTGAGCTGATGACACCCTGTTTAGGATTATCTAGATCAGTTGGATTTGAGCTGATGACACCCTGTTTAGGATTATCTAGATCAGTTGGATTTGAGCTGATGACACTCTGTTTAGGATTATCTAGATCAGTTCGATTTGAGCTGATGACACCCTGTTTAGGATTATCTAGATCAGTTGGATTTGAGCTGATGACACCCTGTTTAGGATTATCTAGATCAGTTGGATCAAGAGTCAGACAGTCTACCAACTGAGCTATCAGGGGAGTTAACCCAATGTGTATGTAGTCATTAGGGGAGTTAACCAGCAGCATCTAACCAGAAAAATCACTGCCATTAATCATTGATTGAACTGCAGTTGTATGTTATAAATATATTGCAGATATGAGGTAATAGATATATGAGATATTATATTCTCATTTTTTTTCTCTGTTAACTTTACATTGCCAGAATTGTTTAGTATTTTGCGATACTGAGCACCTTAATACTGCACAACACATGCATCTAAAAATAGTATAGTGTATTAGGAACTACTTTGTAAACAAAACATTTACACTGATTTACACTCCCAGAGGTCATGCAGTATTAATTTATCCCAAAAAATACTAGCTCATATTTTCCCAGACAAATGCTGTAACCTATAATTATTTTGACTAACTATTAAAAAATTACACATTTTTCCAAAAGTGAATTAGTGAAGTAGCTTGAGTCAGCATTAAAATGGAGGTGTCTTTTACCAAAATTAGATAACTGTAGATGAATGTACAGTTACATTATACATCAAAGGAAATAGCCATAGTGAGGTTTGTAATGATATGCTTTTTGCTGTAAGAGGTAATGTATTAGTACTAATATATTTGCCTCTCTGCAGGTATACATGTTTGTTTCTGGAGCATAACTCTATAAGTTCACCCCCCCTTGTATCTAATATTACCAAGTATGAGATGGGATCTGTTGAAACATTACATTTGTATGCTAAATAAGAATATAATCATGTTTCAGCATTGATTGCTTATTGCCTGAGGCAAATGAAATTAAGGTCTGGGCTAGAAAAATTCAAAAAAAAACATGTCAATCAGAGCTAGTGACTTTTGTGTGTTACTAAATAATATATTCATAATTCAAATGATGTGATCAAATTAAATTTTTTTCCCACATTGTTTTGACTTTGTACACTAAATACAAGACAAATGCTAAATATTTATTTCTTTATTTGAAACAAAGACCAACTCAAAATGAAAATCCATGTTGCCAAATGTTGGCAATTCCAGTCTGACAGAAACTTGCATATCAGCTGTGTCATTAAAAAAGCATCGATCTATTTACAACTGTGCTCAATTAAGGCTAGGTAGTCAGTAAGATCTGTCATCATAATTGTCATATTTTGCTGTGTTAGTGGTAAATACCTTCATTATTCTTTGTCAAATCTCAAGTAACCTTATTTTTATGACAGTAATATTGAAACCCCAACATATGACTGTTAACAGTTGTGAAGCACATGAATGATTGTCAACTTCAGAATAGAAAAAGAAGGTAGAGAAAAAATGAAAAGTAGGAAAGTTACAAATAAAGAATAACAAAAGGAATGAATGTAAAAGACATTTCCCTTCACAGGCTTATTCTAGAAAATAGCATCATTTATGTTCTAATTGTTTAAATATGCGTTGTTACATTCTTGTTATATCTTTCACACAGTCATCTATTTTTGTGTCTTTTTCTCTAATTTCTAAACATAGATAATTGTATTTCTGTTTTGAAGTGTGTGTTCATTAGATAGTTCTGTGATTCTACCTGTAGTCTTGTTAGAATTTCAGATAAATAAATATGAGTGTTATTGATTGAATCATGTATCAATAAATTTCTGTTCTGTTTCTTTCCTCTCATTTGACCCAAAGAGGACCAGATCATTGATCTGAAATAGTTCTGTTGAGCCCAGCTCATTGTACTCTTCATTGTTTGCAGATCTAAAGAAATGGAACTTGAGAACCAGACCAAGCAGATGACACAGTTAAAAAAGTATATTGGAGAAACGGAATCTGCTCCAAAACCCACAGAGCTATGGAGGAAAGAAACAGAGACTATGAAAAACAAACTCAAGGTTGTACAGCTCTATTGCTCTAGTTTTTTATTAACAAACATTCTATAGTAGCTGCCTGCAAACAACAGTCACCTGTGTATAAAGGTCAGGTGCAAAAAGGTCCTATTTATGCGTGATAAATGTTAGCCTGTAAGGAAAGAGCACACATTCAAAATGGTCACCTTTATCTAATTCATCAAGTATTCTTATACATAGGTTTTTCTTTATATTCATGATTAACCATTGTTGCTCAGATAATGTTTATGCAAAGTTATCTCTGTCAATCTATCAGGTTGTGTACATTTTATCGCTCATGAAGGCATGCATGCCTTAATTGTGCAGTATAGTCATTGGAGTAAAATATGTGGCCAGATCAGGATTCAAACTAGTCTCAGCCTGCCCAGACTG
Organism: Megalonaias nervosa; assembly: GCA_016617855.1. Lineage (NCBI taxonomy): Eukaryota > Metazoa > Mollusca > Bivalvia > Unionida > Unionidae > Megalonaias > Megalonaias nervosa. Next base: position 24,844 of record JAECUM010000207.1, on the reverse strand, counting down.
TATTTGTATAGAAGTTATGAAGTAATCAGGCTGTGGAAAAAAACTATTTATTGCACACTCCTGCACCCTTGTTACTTCAGTCAGATAGTTTTAGGTCATGTTCGCTAATGACAGTTTTAATGCCAAACTTTAAGCAACATAACCTCAGTAATGACAGTAAGCTATATAAAGCCTTAAACTGAATTATTCCTTGATTTTGTCTCTGAAGAAATGTGTTTTCTGTATTGTAACCATAAAGATTTAATTTTTTTCATTTTTATCAATGTAGCTTGGTCATTGCTTTGGGGCACCTTTTTATCTATTTTTAACCACCAGTTTGTCATATTGATGAAAGTCAAAGTAAGCATGTGTGCATGTCCAATTCAGATTTTGTATTAAAAAAATCACTGAAATACTGTTTTAGCCAGGTTGTGAACAATCTGGGCTGTCTGAAATTTAAGGTTTAAAAGTAGCACTTGTGACATAATAAATTACTTTGTTTATGCTCTATGAATGTTACATTACACTGGTTGTTTGAACCAGAAATATAAAGATTCATAGTTCTTATCTTGGTCCATATCTTCCTCTGTGATTGTGCTTTGGATGCAAGAGAAATGACAATATAAATCTTGACTATTTGATGTTTATTGTTACTCATATTTTCTTTCAGTAATGATATACATATAGAAGAATTCTTAATTTAAATACTGCATTATCATACAGGTTTGCAAAAATAGATTTTATTGGTACATTTTTGTAAGTCATTACACATGTTTAATATGAATTTATTTAAATTTAGGAACATAACTGTAAAAACATAGAAATCAGTTAAAAAATTTAAAGGGATACATCTGTCACAATCTTAGAAAAGTTAGCAGTTTTTGTATGAATTCTCTCAAGGGAAAAAGATATGATTTGACAAAATTGTTGCTCAGTAAAAATGGTCTAATTACACTTATTCCAAGCATTAAAAATATCCAGAAATAATAATTATCCAATTTGTTTTTCCACTCAGGTTTGTGAAGCAGATAAAGAAAATCTTCAGTCATCAGTGCAGCTGTTAAACATAAGACTGAACTCTCTGAATGAGATACTTAAGCTTCAAGAGACTGAAATCAGCCAAAATAAGGTGAGCAATTAAATATTGCTATTTTTGTTATAAATCAGGTTCATTTTGTACGTATTTATTTTGTTATTTGTTCTGTTGGTTTTTAGGTCACTGTTAATACATCATTGGTTTTAAGGTCACTGTTAACACGTCATTGATTTTAAAGTCACTGTTAACACGTCATTGGTTTTAAGGTCACTGTTAACATGTCGTTGGATTTAAGGTCACTGTTAACACATCATTGGATTTAAGGTCACTGTTAACATGTCATTGGTTTTTAGGTCACTGTTAACACGTCATTGGTGTTAAGGTCACTGTTAACATGTCATTGGTTTTAAGGTCACTGTTAACACATCATTGGTTTTAAGGTCACTGTTAACACGTCATTGGTTTTAAGGTCACTGTTAACACCTTATTGGATTTAAGGTCACTGTTAACACGTCATTGTTTTAAGGTCACTGTTAACATGTCATTAGTTTTAAGGTCACTGTTAACACGTCATTGGTTTTAAGGTCACTGTTAACACGTCGTTGGATTTAAGGTCACTGTTAACATGTCATTGGTTTTAAGGTCACTGTTAACACGTCATTGGTTTTAAGGTCACTGTTAACACGTCATTGGATTTAAGGTCACTGTTAACACTGGATTTAAGGTCACTGTTAACACGTCGTTGGATTTAAGGTCACTGTTAACACATCATTGGTTTTTAGGTCACTGTTAACACATCATTGGATTTAAGGTCACTGTTAACACGTTGTTGGATTTAAGGTCACAGTTAACACGTCATTGTTTTAAGGTCACTGTTAACACGTCATTGGTTTTAAGGTCACTGTTAACACGTCATTGGTTTTAAGGTCACTGTTAACACGTCGTTGGATTTAAGGTCACTGTTAACGTCATTGGTTTTAAGGTCACTGTTAACACGTCATTGGTTTTAAGGTCACTGTTAACACGTCTGGATTTAAGGTCACTGTCGTTGGATTTAAGGTCACTGTTAACACATCATTGGTTTTTAGGTCACTGTTAACACATCATTGGATTTAAGGTCACTGTTAACACGTTGTTGGATTTAAGGTCACAGTTAACACGTCATTGTTTTAAGGTCACTTCTAGCACATCATTGGTTTTAAGGTCACTGTTAACACATCGTTGGATTTAAGGTCACTGTTAACACGTCGTTGGATTTAAGGTCACTGTGAACACGTTGGATTTAAGGTCACTGTTAACACGTCATTGGTTTTAAGGTCACTGTTAACACGTCATTGGTTTTAAGGTCACTGTTAACACATCATTGGTTTTAAGGTCACTGTTAACACATCGTTGGATTTAGGGTCACTGTTAACACGTCATTGGTTTTAAGGTCACTGTTAACACGTCGTTGGATTTAAGGTCACTGTTAACACGTCATTGGGTTTAAGGTCACTGTTAGCACGTCATTGGTTTTAAGCTGCAGAGGAAATGGGAGTTAAGTGCCTTTCCCATCGACACACCAAGGCAGCCAACTCAGGATGGCCTGGGTGGGTATTGAACCTGTGGCCTTTGGATTAAAAATCCAATGCTCTGCCAACTGAGCTCCCTAGATAGTTATTACATAACTGGCATTATCATACTTAAGCATTATCACATTTAAGCATTATCACACTTAAGTAATACCACACTTGAGCATTATCACACTTAACTATTATCACACTTAAGCATTACATGAAGTATTAAACTGCAAAAAAGAGAAATGTATTTCATTTTTTTTATTTATTTTACATTTTGTTCTTTTCACAACTTTTCCCAATAAATGCCCATGTAACTAATTTGAAAAGGCAATTAAGAGTTTTGACAGTCACTGTAAAAACAAGTTCATTCAGCAAATGAATATTCAGTTTAAAGATTACCTTATTTAGCTACATATATTTAAAAATTGAAATGTTTTACACAGATCTTTTAGTTTTGACTCTTAACCTGCCTCTAGGCTGTGGAGATGTAAAATTGGCCCAGTGTGCTGTCCTGCATGTCATATGAAGTAACTAAGGAGGTAGGAGCTAAGGTGGCTTTATGATTAGCATGCCCGACGTGCAGTTAAGGGGTGCAGGTTTGAACCCTAACATTGGATCAGTCAATTTGCTACTGTGGTGTGTCCTTGAGCAAGGCTCTTTATTCCAACTGTCTTGGCACTAAATGACCTACTTGTGTTGCTGAGCCATAAAAACAAACCAGACCAAACCAAATTCATGTGTAATTTCATTTGTATGGTTTAAACAGCAGAGAAATATATTAGTACTTCTGATGGTCATCAATTGCCTTTGGAGATAATGCTCCAGAAAGTGTCAGCATTTGCATCAGTATTAGACTTTATGCTAGTATTGATATTTTGTGTTTAGAATTAATAGAAAATAACAGATTTTGTTGCATGTAGTTCATTATTTGTATTTTGAATTTATAATATTCCATTGAAACTTAAAACCAAATTTTATTCAGGTAACTTGCTTGTTTTCAGCCTCATCCAGCCTCAGTAGAAATGAATAAGGATGATGACCATCCTTTACTTACACGGTAAGAAAAATATTTTTTTTCATTTTCTTTTATTGTTTTTGGTAGAGGGTGTTTGTTGCCTTTAGTCCATTTTATTGCCATAGTTAGTTTGTTTTTAACAGATTGTGTTATGTAGGTTGAAAAAATAACCAAATGCCCACTCACTTGGTTACTTACATGCTTTATAAAATGAATAGAAGCCAGCTTTTGGTAGAAGGTAGAGACTTTGAGTGACCACTCTGGTGGCCTAAGTGGTTAGAGTGTCTGCCTCAGATCCAGGAGGCCACAGGTTCTAACACCATCCAAGTCATACCAAAGACTCATAAAAATGGTACTAGCAGCTGCCTCTCTTGGCACTCAGCATTAAGAGGTTAGTGTTAGGACCGGTTAGCCTGGTGTCAGGATAATATGACTGGGTGGGACATCATGTTATATGTCAGCAGCATGATGCCCCAGTGCAAGACATCACTATAAACTGCCACACTGCAGGCATCATAGCAGTATGACTAAAAAATTGTTCAAGATGCATTAAAAATTCAAATTGCACACAAACAGACTTTCAGTGAATAAAGTCAGCAATATTCAGGTTCAAACCAATAGCCATTGCATTCTTTAGATTATCAGTTTAACTTTTTATTATCTATAATAAATTGACTCATTCATGACACCATATTAAAGCAAGTCCTGGATTAATGAAAGAATATCAGGTCTCTACTGTAAAAGTCTAACATTCCTTACATTACTAGATAAAGATGCAGTTACCTCATAAACAAAATTCTTGGATTTTGATAAAAGTCAGTTATCATGTTAAGTACAGTATTTCTGTAAGAATTATTCGCACAGTGTATAAGAGCTCCAGCAAGGTCATAACAAGATAATATAGCTTTCAGGTGGGTTGTTAGTTGCCTAATGGGAAATTGCACAACTGGGTAAAATCAGATGGTCGACAACCTCAGCTTCTAAAGTTAAAATGCAGATAATTTAATTTATGAACCAAACATATGGAATGATTTTATTATATATTGAAATGGGTTGCTGTGTTTATTTATCATTGGAAATTTGCCCCCAAAAGAAAGATAGACTTTAATTAGGCAACTCTGAGTCATCGGGGGGGGGGGGAGGACAAAGGAGGTAACTGCTTCAACTGGGACACTGTTTGTAAACGAGCTGCTGTACAACAAACAATATTAGCAAAGAGACTTTTATATACTCTTCTTTCAGCTAATAAAATTATGCAAATTTTATGAGCTAATAAATTAATTTCATGCTAATTTACCAGAATGGAATGGAATGTTATGACGATATTGAGCAGGTGTATGGAATGTTATCACTGTCTTGAACTGCATACATCTTGCCTGAAACAATGGATTTATGGGGTTTAAGATGATCATAACATTTGATTGTTAAATTAAATTAAGTCAGTAAATTAATACTGAAGTAATATTGCCTCTTTCTTTTGCCAGTTACACACATCATTGATCCCTTTAAGATTGGCATAAACATTACCATCTTGAGAGTATTCTGGTATTTTTGTCCAAGATGTGCTTTCTAATGTGACTAATGAGCTGGCCCAAGCATGAAGGTTGTTACAAAATTATTGTATCGAGTTTTGATTTTGTTTCGCTTGCACCTTATTAATCCATTAAGTTTCACGATATATGATTTTTACATTCATTATATTTCTTGGTTACTCTTTTTAAAACTTTTTAAAATTAATTAGTTTGTGGATTAATGCAGAGTCAGTATCATGACATGTTGACATCACTGCCTTGTGTACAACATCTTCAGGCTGGTATGATCATTATGCTTATGATGGCTTATATAAAACATGTGTTAGTGTGGTCTACTTTTTTACTAGGATGCAGGTATGATTCTGCTGTATTAATTAAGGCCTCTATTTCCATCTCTGGTCCTAGAATTTTTTATTGTGAAACATCCCAAGAATAAGTTAGTTAATCTTGCTTACCAGAACTTTTCCCTCATTCCATTTGCATCCGTTATGTGTTACTATATCAGAACCACAATGTTACCTTTTTCCTTACCAGAAGTCATAATACTTGTACAAAAACTTGACATCAGTTTTAAATTCACTTGATCATAATAAGTCTTGGCCAATGCTGGACTTTGGGCTAAATTACTTCACACCAGACAAAAAGGTGAAGTTGATGAAAATTGGGAGAAGTGTCTGTAGAAAGTTCTAAATACTCACTTTAAACTAAAGTTTTTGCATATTTTCATATCCAATGATTAAATTAGTAAAACATCTCTTAATTTGCTCACCAAAGTTGTTGTAACATTAAATGGCAATCTTGAAAAGAGGTTACAATAAAAAAATCGGCAACAGTTTTCATAGCAAAAGGACACTTTTCATAGATATGTAGGATAATAGTATTGGATTAAAATGATTCATTTTATTAGAAATGGACATGAATACATCCACTGAGTCATAATTTGCTTTTTATTGAGCTATCACAATTCAAATTTTGTCATGTTTTTCAAGGATCTTGTGTGAATTCTGTAGACACCAATGCAGTTTCTGGTATTTATGATCATTAGATTGTCATTGACTACAGAACACACAGATTTTTATATCTTTTCACCTTCCTCTTCAAAGAGAAAATTGATCTAAAAGTAGTTGTTTTAGTGTGATCAGTTCAAGACTCGAAGGCAGCTATTTTGCTGGAATAACTCACTAGAAAGGACCCTGTAAGTATTAGAATCCTCCAGCGTTTTATGTGCATGGCCCTAAAGCTGACTATGGAGGAGACAACTCCAAATTTCATAACAACGGATATATAATTCTCCTGAGTTAGAACAATGTTTTGGACAGGCTGTTTGGATAGTTGACAGTACATATTGGTAGTGATTGATACACACATTTTGTGCTTTGAATTGCGTAAATTCAGCATATGACTTGATATTCATGCCAAAGTATGCCTGGAGTCTCATGGTCTAGCATAAAACATTACGACTTTTTCAACTTCTAATGAACCAGATTATGTGTGTGTGGTTGTTTTTAACATTCTGTTTCATGCTTTTTTATTCTCATAGAGGGAATAGAGTTTTTAATAGTGTTCATTATTTTGGTTTCTGGGCTTGTGTCTGCTTGGTCAATATGCTAAATAGCTTCCCATACTTAAAACAGAACAGAACAGAATAGAACGTTAATTTGATGTGAAACTGTATCATATGATTGGGCACCTTTATTCCTGTAGTACCTGTAAGTAACAGACAGAATTATTATAATGCAGTGTACATTTATATCATGTTTGATGAATAAGCAGATAAATTTCTTTCATGTTAAGGGCTTTACCTGTGTTTTATACTAAGAACCTAACAAGAACAGCAATTTCTACTACTGCTACTATTTAAAAAGTCAACTTCTCTGCAAAACAGGAAAAACATATGTAACTGATTTTGGTTTACACTACTCACAGGACTGTGCAATATTAATTTTAGCTCTACTGGTCATAGACCAGATGAGCTGATGGGATAATCTGTCTGTCATTGACACCTATCAACTATCAGCCTGTTAGCACAAGCTTGTTTTTGTCACATCTCACAAGAAAACTCCTTATGATGTTTAGTTAATCCTAAATGAAAATGGTTTTGATCTGACTTGATCTTGGCAACCACAATGGCCATCTTCAAAGTCTTATCACCAGTTCTCCAGAATGAAAAGTAATATTACCATGGGGTTTGGGCAATCTGATGTCCAGTATGGCTTCCACAATGGCCATCTAGAAAATCTTGTTATCATTACTCCTCAAGAATGGAAAATTTTTATCAAAATTGGGTTCCACCATAAGGCTTTTATGATGTCTTGTTGATCCTAAATGAGATTGGTGCCAATCTGACATCTAATATGTCCACCAAAGTAGTTAATTTAAAAATCTTTTTATCACTGAAGAATATCAGATATTGTTTCAATACTTAGCAGTTAAAAGGAAGAAATGGTCCTATTTTGAATTCTGGGAAATTTCTTTTCAGCCAGTAGAGCATCATTCCCACAAAGAGATTTTTATCTAATACAAATGGATAGTTGAAAATCAGTTGCAACAGAAGTTTTGAGTGATGAGGGATAGGAGGTTAGAAACCACAAGTTTATGTGTTAAATATTCTCAAAAATACTAATTTCACAATAAAAATTCGCCATTGGAGGGATTGGGTCTCTAAATGTTTATTTTTATTCCTAGATTGACATAGTTTGAAGATACAAGAAAGTTACAGCCTAACTGATCATTGATATCTACCCTCTGTACATGTGGGTTTAAGTCTCAGGTTCAGCAAATGTGGGTATGTGAGAAAGCTTGCAAGTAGCTTCCCATGGGTCAGTGGTTCCTCCCAGGGTTTTCCCAGTTCCTCCTCCACCAAATGTACTGGCTGCGTTGTATAGCCTATCCTGTGCTGAAAAATGATGTTAAACCCATAACAACCAACTAACAATAAAGTTACTAGTCAACTAGTATCATTTATGAAATGAAAGTAAAATAGAACACTCTCACTCATGCCCAAGGATCATGTCTTTAGTTGATCTGTTGTAATAATATTTTTAATTTGTGACTCTTTGGATTTTATTATATCCTTCTGTTTTTAGATGGAGACAGAAAGTATTTGCCCTCATGGTTCAGCTTAAATCTTACAATATCACCCAAATGAAGGAGGAACAGAACTGGAAGCAGAAGGTATTGTTCACATTGACACCACCATCAATTTTGTTTTGCCTGTTTCATTTAAAAATAGAATGAAATAGTACTATACATCTGGTTTTTAAAAAAATAGATGTACTGTGTATTTGGTTATTTTGACATAGGGAAGTTTTGTTGAATTTTGTTGAATTAGATTCCTTGAGGTGTTGTTTAATTTCAGTAATTCCTTACCATTATATCAGTACTATGTGATATGTATGAGGAACAGATTTCTTTAGTGGAAATTATACAATTATATTTTGACCAAAGTCTGAAACCAAGCAATACGATTGGATGATATTTAAGTTTGGTCCAGATTTGATCTTTGTCAGATATCTTAGACTTGTCACAATAAAGGTTTAAACAATCCTTAGAAGATAAAATTTGTGTAGGACATTGTGTTATAAATAAATTTCCCATAATTACCTAAGTTTGACATATCTTATCAATCTGCCATGCCAATTGACTGATACAGGATTGTCACACCCTCTGTGAGAGTTTCAATGCTAGTGAAAGAAACACTGTAGCTTCTTGATGTGCCATATAACTGCACATTTTCTGTTCAAGTTGTATGCAGCTGCATATTGTGCCAGTGCAACAATTGGGCTTGGTTATTTTTAGCTTATGTATACATGTAATATGTTAGACCTTGTACTTTAACTTATTAGACCTTGCTCTGTAAATAACATGTTAGACCTTGTGCTGTGACATGTTAGACCTTGTGCTGTGACATGTTAGACCTTGTGCTGTGACATGTTAGACCTTTCTTTGTAACGTGTCAGACCATGCTCTGTAACATATTAGACCTTGCTCTATAACATGTTAGACCTTGCTCTGTGACATGTTAGACCTTTCTTTGTAACGTGTCAGACCTTGCTCTATAACATGTTAGACCTTGCTCTATAACATGTTAGACCTTGCTCTGTGACATAACATGTTAGAACTTGCACTGTAGCATGTTATACTTTGCCCTGTAAGATGTTATACCTTGCTCTATATCATGTTAGATCTTGTGCTGTCACATGTTAGTCCTTGTTCTGTGACATGTTCAACCTTTTCTCAGTAACATGTAGACCTTGCACTGTGACATGTTAGACCTTATCCAGTACATATTAGAGCTTGTCCTATAATATGTTGGCCCTTGCTCTGTAAAATGTTAGACGTTTAGTTGATTAAGTAATGAATATTGATATTGTACTACTTCAGATTTCTAAAAGTGAGATAGAGTCGAGTTAGATTTATCACACATATCTACAGGTATTTAATAAAGTTAGCATAGATGTGTCTGCCTGCATGTTGTGTGAGACAGAGCGACATAAGAAAGGATCATTAACTTAAAAATTTCAATCCCATGTTTAGGTGTAACACTCAACAGAAGCTGAATTTGACATATATTTTATAAATACAAAACACTTGCAACTGATAATGCATTTTTATGCAAATGTAACTTTATTATTGTGAAGTATTTAATTTCTTTTTATTTATCCTGTCTGCAATGGAGTGTGGGTGGAACTTTTTGTGATAAACAATAAAGAAGTTACTATTTCAACCACTAGGCATCAAGTCACCCTGTTTTAAAGCTGAATAATTTTATAAACATTCTGATGTATATATTTAATTTTATGGTAAAACAATTTAGCACAGACATGGCACTATATCAGCTGTATGAGCCACAACAAGTTCGGAATGATTTTAATCATGGGACCTATGATAAAGCCTTTATCTGTCAATAAAATAAACTGGTCTTTTTATGTACTGATATTGTTATTATTAATATTTCATAATAATTAGTTAATGCTTTTTGTTGTTAATTGCATGTACTGCTACATTTATTTCACATCTGTAATTGAGATAAATTGGGGGAATGGGGCGGGGTCAGTAACTACCTGATACATACTCAGATATACTTTGGAACTGCTGATAAACAGCATAAATGACTTGCCATGAAAATATCCAACACCAGTAACATGTATTTGGTGACAGCAAAATATCTCAGGCTTTGATTCTCTCAGAAAGTATTGACTGTAATATAGAAATATTCTAAACTGTCTTACCTTTTAGCAAAATGTCTGGATGGAATTTTGCAAATTTTATTGCCCTTTGAAAAATTTATTTTGGCTGTATTGATTTATCTCCGCACTTTCTGCCTAAGAAAATGAAAATGTCCATCCTAAAACATGAGACAGTTCTTGACCTTCACCATAACAATAGTTTACATAGATGGCATATAAAATGTATGGCATGATGAAAGGAAGATAAATGTACTGCATGCTCCTTGATGGAATAAAAACTTAAATTTCATTGTGCTGCAGAGTGTTAGATATTAATTTGCAGTTTTTTAAAAATGAATAACTTTGTGGTCACCCTGAAATGTGCCACTTCAAAATAAATTAATCTATATATTTTCAATTCAGTGAATTTGTCATCTGAAAAGCATAGCATAATTCATGTCAAATACATGCCTGAAAAGTCACAATTCCCTGAAAAAATATGTTTTATATATCTCTCTTTCCTTTCCAGCTTGTTAAGTTTCTGCATATTTTAGCAGTAAATCTAACTTTTTCCTTCTTTTAAAGAAATTTATAAGTATATGTTACAGTGGTAGCATTATTCATTATCAGAACAACTTAAAAGGGCAAGGTTTAACAATTAATGTGTATACCTTGGCTAAAAATAGCCAAATTCAGTAGCTGTACCTGCACTTTATGTAGCTGAGGACATGTTGAATGGGAAACATGTGGGCAAGTCAAGATGTTGGGTGTCATAGTATTCTGTGAGTCATTTGGCAAGATTTATATACAGGGTATGTCAATATGTGGCTTGTGTAATCATGCAAAATATAAGTATGACAATGTCCTACATTGATAGTATTTGCAAAGGTATATTCGAGCCTTTATTCCACAAGTAAAAATCCAGACTCTGCAATCATAACACTTTATTCAACAGTTTGAGTAAGTAATCACTGTTACTCTAAACTTGAAAGCCTTACTTGAAAATCATAAATCCAACATTATTATTGGCCAGAATATTTCATAGTAAGATTTGGAGTCGTATGTAGTTTTAGGATGGAGGGGCCAGGCATGGAATTCATACAACATTTTAAAAAGTAAGTGACTCGGTCGTTCATTCAAAGTTTTCATTATACGGAATTATAGTTTCTTTGCTCCAAGATAAAGCTTGGAAAATTTGTATGAATGTTTTATATCAGCAAATTAGCAGAACTGAAGTTTTCATGCAGTTATCTTCATTAGCTTATTGGAGATATTTTATCTCAAAAGTTGTAGTAAATTCTCAGTCTTATAATTGAAACTGTTATGAATACAGGGCCAGGTTAGTATCATGTGTTTTTTTCTAGTATTGCATTGTTTGTTGAAAGACATACCACTATGGCTGACAGGATGCCAGATTTTCTTATTTTTTTACATTGCAAAAGAGAGAGATAAAGCTGTTATCCCTATCCTTCCTGTATTTCCATGTAAGTTTTGGTTTTCCACTTCTATATTCTTCCTTGTTGCTTATGCAGTTGCTTAAGCATAGTTATATATGGCAAAAGGTGACCCACTCACCGCCATTCCTACAAAATAGTCCACATTAATATGCATCAGCTATATTTATTAATGCATTGCTCACCAATGAATCAAAAGATCTCCTGATGTCACATGCAGCAGCTTTTTTCAGGGATTCATTGTTTGGAGTTCTGAGTGATAAGCAATATATTTCTATTGATGTTTACACTGACTGCCACCATCCCTGCCACAATGCCTGCAGTGTTCAATGGACTGGATTGTCTTGGTGGCTGGATGTTGCTTTTCCCTATAAAGAGCATTCACTTCATTCCATTCAGTTTTATTCACCTAAAAATCTAATGTCAGGGCTATATTGAATATTCAAAACTAAACCCATTGAGTGAAGTCCACACAGTTGCCACAAGCAGCCCAACTTTCATTCAGTAGCCCAGTCTTCACTTGGCTCCTTCAGTTTCTGCTGAAGAAACTTTACTGAAGGGTTATTAATACAATTCTGTCATGGAGCATCACAGCCCAGCTGTGACTTTGTAAAACTCTGTTGTGTCCATTCAGTGACTGCTGAATCACTCACTGATAAGGAACAAAATATTCATCAGTAGCAGCAGACACTCCCCCAAGGCAATATATATGATTTTATATAAGAAAGTTAACTGGATCTGGTTTTTGTTGGGTATAAGTTATCTATTTATCTGGTTATTCCACTGCAGAAAGAACAAAAGATTAATTTACTTTTTGCCATAATCTTTAATTTTTGAAAAATATAATTATGTAATGCTTTGATGATAGTATTATGAACTTATTATGATCCTGAATTTTAATTATATTTGCTCATTGATCACCAGTTAAACAAAGGTTTTGTCTCCTTAAAATAGACTCTTGGTTTGGTTTGGTGCTTTCAAGGCACGGCAGCATAAGTAGGCTACTTAATGCCAAGACAGTTGGAATAAAATGCACTGACCAAGGTCACTCCACAGTAGCTGACCCAGGCTTATCTGATGGTAGGATTAGAACCTGCACTCTTTTAGCCTTAGTCCGTTATGGGAACCACTGAGCCACTGCAAGAGAAGTGCCACATATACTCTCATAAATCAAGTCCAATTGTAAACTGTACAGGTCTGGTTTTACAGTTTGTTGGCAGTAATCAGTAGAAGAAACAACATAGACCCTGATCTGCCAATGCATCATGCAACAGCAGATTAGGGTCTGTATTGCTTGCAGTTGGAGTCAACTTATTAATAAGTATGTATGGTAGTTACTGACAGAGGAACCATTAGATAGACAGATCAACATAGATTTATTTATACCTGCAGCATATAACACCTTTTACATTATTGAAAACTTTTATTTTAACATACATTGCTTGTAAGAAATGTATGTCTGACAGAATTGTCACCCGTTTGCATGGTTCTGCAAAATAACATTCTTTTACACTGAGCTACTCTCTTTAAGACTGCTGTGTTTACAAATATGACAAAATGTGTACATGGTTTAAAACTACCGAAATAATGCAATTTAACCAAAATGATGAGAAACTCGTTTTCTGCCGACCTACTGATTTGGTTTACTGGACAGCTAACAGCTGTTATAATGTGCATGCAGTACTCTTTTCGGCACGCAATTGTTTCATTTGCTGTACATTTTTATTATAACAGGACTTAGTTTGTAAGACATGTCTTTTTATCTGACAGGTTAGGTAAAGATTCTTAGGATCATTGTGATATTGTTTCTAACTGCTACTAATATGTATATGATGGAAAAAAGATGCAACTAGATGTACTGCCTGGATACACACATTGGTATGCAACTAGATGTACTGCCTGGACACACACATTGGTATGCAACTAGATGTACTGCCTGGACACACACATTGGTATGCAACTAGATGTACTGCCTGGACACACACATTGGTATGCAACTAGATGTACTGCCTGGACACGCACATTGGACACTGTTGTAGTATCTTCAATGACTAAGATGCCCTGTATTGGTTTACAAACTTGTAGCAGTGTTTCTTTAAACTATAATGTTTTTAATGAAATGTTACGTTAACCGACATGTTTTTCAAAGCTAAATAATGTTGTTTAAAGAAATCAGCATTCTCTTTAACTCCGCGTGATGTGTAATGTTGTGTACACTACATCCAGTACTAGTCAGCTTCTGTTTTTTTCTGGTGATGCCACATTCGATGCAAAAATCATGCATGCCTTCAAAAAGGTATTACCAGAGAAATCATACTGAACAGTCCTCGTAAGCAGAGATGTGGAACTTTATAATTTCATTGGAACTGCTAGTTCTTGTACCACTGACAGCTACATGCATGATCATTTACGCATTTACCAGTTTTGTATAAGTTACAAGTAGTAAAATAAACTAATCGATTTATATGTGTAAATGTTAAAGACATAACTTTCAGACAAGTCACATGCAAAGTTTCATGAAAATTGCAATAATTTTTGTAGATCTGAGTAGTGTGATTTGTCCTTCAGACAGACTGGACACTGGGGCATAGTATATTTAATTTCAGTATCAATATAATCATATCTATATATTTATATCAGTCTGTAATATCAAGTGATCAGATTTGCTCCTTGTCTGAAATTTCTGGATAAAACATATTCATGTTGCTATGGTTATAATTCAAGAAATTCCTGTTTGTTTTGGATGCAAAGCTTTGAAATATATTTAAAGTAAATTTAAATAAGTCACTGTGACTAAAGTTGTAATTAGGAGGTGGAGGTGGGAGTGAAAAATTCATTGTGATATGGTAATTCCTGTTAATATTTACCTAGATATTACACAGGATTTTTGTATGTGATGGGTAGCTTTGCTTGATGGCTGATTAAAAAAACCTAATTGTTTTGACAAAGTCAGTAGCAAAGATATATGCAGAATTTTCTACCATTTGGATTGAATGACAATGTTTATTTCAGGTTGCAGATTTAGAAAGAAAGTTGTCAACTGCTACAAATCAGATTGATCAGTTGTCCCATGCCCTGTCCAATAAAACAGCAGAGCTGAACATGGAAAGAAATGCAAATTCAGTAGGTTTTACCTTTTGTCATAGAATTGTTTTGAGAGAAAGGTTTGCTTTTTTCAAGTATCTTTTATCACTGTCATTTTAGGTCTTGTAAAAATAGAAAAGCATGACATTTAGTCTTTATTAGCTAAGTTGGTCAAAGACCAGAAGAGTTTGTATGATGGCCAGTAGTCCATCATCGATCAATCCCTTTGTTGGCTGGCCAGTAGTCAATCATCCATCAATCCCTTTGTTGGCTGGCCAGTAGTCCATCATCCATCAGTCCCTTTGTTGGCTGGCCAGTAGTCCATCATCCGTCAGTCCCTTTGTTGGCAAAAGTTTGCTATCGATACTCCACATCAGTTACTGGAAGTATTGACATAAACTTTACACATGTATTCATCTCAGTGTCTAGTATGTCAGAAACGAAAATGGTCTCACCACAGCATCCAATATCATCACTTTGGTGGTCATTGTAATCTTGTTATAACTACTTCTTCTGAATGGATTGTTTTACCAAACGGGGCTTTCGTTAATTTTTTTTTATATGATCCAGTATGAAAATGGTGTCAAGATGACATCCAACATGGCCACCACAATGGCCATCATGAAAATGATAATATAACTCAGGATGGTCATATCAACATTGGAGCTACACTAAAATGCATGTGTAACTGGTCCTAGATGAAAATAGTGCTGATTTGACAGCATTTTGAATATCTTAATGTTGGTGCTCTTGAACAGAAGGTGAAATTGATATGTTTTTAACTGAAGCACTTTTTACTGTGTAATTGGTCCTGTCTAAAAATAGTGCATATCTGGCCTCATGAATGGATGTCTTGGTGGCTACCAGAACATCTTCTGAATGATTGCTTGTATTGACATAGAGTTTCAACAGGAACACTTCATTTCATATGTAGTTGGTTCTGAAATAAATGGTGCCAGTCTGACCTCATAAAATGGCTGCCATAGCAGGTATCTTGAAAGTCTTGTTATTGCTTCTTCTCCTATATAGATGGTATAATAAGCATGATTTTTTTTTTTTTGAACATTTCTTTCAGTATATAGTTAGTCCTAAATGAAAATGGTGCTGGTTTGACCTTCCAAGATGGATGGCTTGATGGATGTCTTAAAACCTTGTGTTGTTACTCCTCATATATAGAATACATATCAACATAGGGTTTTCACTGATGGACTTCATATGATACCCAGTTGGTCTGAACTGAAAAATTTTCTAGCTTCCAAAATGGATACCTTGGTAGATCTTAAAATATAAGCATGGGGTTTTAATGAAAACAATTTCAGATGTATAGTTGCACCAGCATGAAAATGGTGCCAATTTGACCCCATCATGGCAACCATAATGGCCCTCTTAAAAATTATATGGTGAATTCATTATGTCAGAATTTTAGGTCTATTTACATGCTGTTACAGTTTAAAGCAAGCAAACAAAAATTAACAGTGAAGGAAGGTAGTATTCCACCTAATAAATATGCAAAATTGTTTTTCTTTTGGACACAGAGGTTTGAAAAAGAAAGAAACTAGCTCTAAATTTTAACCATTGTGAATATCAATTCAAAAATCAAAACTTTTGTTGGCAATAATGACTGATTTGATATTTTCTATATGTATGCAATATTTATTTCTCAATCAGTGAATAGCACTACATGACAAATCTGAAAATTCTTCAAACATTAAAAAATATCATTCTTTTTCCCAGTAAAAATTTTAACACTTTCTGCCTTAACAGTGCAAATTATACTCATTTCACACAGCCATGGTCTTTTATTTCTGACTTGCTGGACTTAAATTGTTACAGTTAGTCAGTTTATAACAGGAAAAGTACCATTAACATCCTCACATCACCCAATACCAGAGTGTTATCCCATTATTTCTCTATCCTAGCTATTTAAATAAATACATGGTATCGACTATAATTGCAAAGCTATTAACATACACCCTTCTTCCCATTGCTTATTTCAGAGACTACAACAAGAGCTGTCTGAGGCTCAACAACTGGCCTTGTGTCTTGATGATCAGCTGGTTGACAACAGGCACAGCAGCCAGCAGCTACAAACTGTTGCTGAAAGGTCAGTTTTTGCAGAACTCATGTAAGTTCTGTACTTGCAAAGTATCAACAGTTGCCCAAATCAAGGTATTTTGACCTAGTGGCTAATAATCTTAATTCACTAATAGTATGGTGGAAGTTCAGGTCAGACTTTGACTATTGCTGTTGCACTCATAACCTAGATAAGTGTATTCTGCATAGAACAAAATAATGGATTCTTAATTTCTTATGAGGGCTTAGCATCCAGTCATCTGACATCCCATACATTGGGAGTATTGCAATTATTGTTATTTCAAGCCATAAAAGCTTAAATAAACTCCAGCTATTTTAGTAACTATTAGCCAGGAAAGGACTTTGAGCAGCTAATAGCCAGGAAAGGACTTTGAGCAATTAATACCCAGTATAGGACTTTGAGAAGCTAATAGCCAGAAGAGGACTTTGAGCAGCTAATAGCCAGAAGAGGACTTTGCACAGCTAATAGCTAGAGGAGGGCTTAAAATTATAATCAACTCCATAGTTACAGTCAAAGATAAAACAAGATCTTTGTGATTCTGCATTTTCATATGGTGAATTTGTTGTTATTTCATGGAGTACTAGTTTTTTGTGGTTGCTGTGAACCATGGATTGCAGTATCCAGCAAACACGTATTGTTATTTTGGAAATAATAGAAGTCCCCCCCCTCCATTTAGGCAGGGATCAAGATGTCATTTTTCACAAAAGCATGAGAATTGATATCCACAAAAAATAATTCATTGTATTGTTGGTGTATTTAAGACACAGTATTATTGTCAGATAATTCCTTGTACACAGGTGTTTTTGTACTTAGGATAAAATGTTAATGTCATGTAATTCCTTGTATACAAGTGTTAGTGTATTCAGGATGCATTATTATTGCCCTGTAATTCCTTGTACACAGGTGTTAGTGTATTTAGAATATGGTATTATTGCCTTGTAATTCCTTATACTCAGGTGTTAGTGTATTTAGAATATGGTATTATTGCCTTGTTATTCCTTGTACACAGGTGTTAGTGTATTTAGAATATGGTATTATTGCCTTGTAATTCCTTGTACACAGGTGTTAGTGTATTTAGAATATGGTATTATTGCCTTTTAATTCCTTGTGCACAGGTGGTAGTGTATTTAGGATCAAATGTTAATGTCATGTAATTCCTTCTACACAGGTGTTTGTGTATTTAGGATATGTTATTATTGTCCTGTAATTCCTTGTACACAGTTAGTGTATTTAGGATATATTATTATTGTCATGTTTTTCCTTGGACACAGGTGTTTGTGTATTTGGTCACAGTCAACTAATTGTTTTATGAACTACAGAACCAACTTGTGTGTGAAAGTATATTTAATACCATATTTCAAAGAATGAAGGTTTCTGATTGGCTGAAAATAATTGGAATAAATGAATGTAACATTTTGGAAGAAACTTGTGTATGGATAAATTGTATGCAGTAATAGGCTTGAACCACAAGCCATTTAAATTTTCTTGATGTCAAAGCACTGGTACTGCTAGATTTAAACATGGAGATATCACTAGGCTGAATGTTTATAGTGAGTACCTACAACAGCATTTTTCTGAAAAATGGTGTGCACAATATATCATTGTCATCATTTTAAAAGTTTCCTCTGGGATGTATTCTTCATAGGATGTAGTCATGTTTTGCTGATCTTTCTACAAAAGTATAGTAATGTTGCCAGACATTAACATTATGGTCTGTGGGAACTGAATTAGTTGTCTGTGCCCATTTAGGATCCAGTGTTATGTCAAGTAATTCTCAGTACACATATGACAGTAGAGACAAATGTTTGGGATACTATTAAAATATATGCAGATTTATAGCTGTAGAATTTGTATTCTTCCCAAGTATAAATCTAGGACTTAAGTAGTTTAACTAAAAAAAATGAAATCAGCTTAGAAATGACTGTAAAATCATCTTTTGTGCTCATTTTTTAGCTTCTGATGTCATATATTCACATGTATGACTTTACCCCTAACCATACAAATATGAGACTAGCGAGTCAGATTCCAGTCTTTATAAGCTCAGACCAAATGCTATATTATTTCATAAATTTTGAGACTAAAAGCTATGAAGATATTTGTGAATATAACCCATATATCACCCAAAAATGTAGCAATCACCTAATCTCAGTACAGTCATCTATATTTAAGGTTACCATCTAATGATATTAATGAAGTTATGCAGAAGTTTTTCAGATGCAGGTAGAAAGCTTTTAATATGTTTTATAAAATACGAAGGTTTTTATCTGTATTTGAATAGTATTAACTTGCAAAGAGAGTAAAACACCAGTTGTTGATGAACTTATTTTGACAGTACAAAATTTCACTTCTCACATCACCCTTTTTTCCTATTACTTCATGCTATTTAGACAGGGCCACTTCATCCAATCCCTGTGTTTTATATCATAGAATGAGAGATTAGGAATAGATCTGAGACTGGTAGGCCATCATCTAATCTTCTCTCTTCATTCAGTTTTTTTTATTATGATCTTTTCTTATGATTTTTTCAATTCTTTATTACAGCGTGGGAATGAAGTTTCAAGAAAACTTTGATGCTCTACACTCTATGTTGACAACTATGAAAACATATGGACAAAGGATCAGCTTTGCAAGTAGTAGAGTAGAAATGCTTCAAGGTGGGTAGTGACAAATTATATTTCACACCGATACCCTAACTTGGAATCTACTACCTTTATTTCTAAATATAAAGAGAAAGATAAGAGACAAAGACCCTGGTAAAAATGCAGAAGATTAAATGTAAAATGTAACATATTTCCAGTTAATAGCTTGAGCTTGCCTTACATAAAATGGTAGAAAGTGTTTTTTGATGTGCATGTATTCTTCCTACTGTTTAAGAAAGTACACATGCTGCTAAACTCTAATCTAGTGCTCGAAGAATAAAACAAAAACATGAAGACAATATAATGTATCTGGTGATTTACAGAAGTAGAGGGTAAATTTTCTCCTTTTTTGAAGGAACTTTGCTTTTTAGAGTGATTATTCATCAGTGTCCGTTGGATCTAAATTGTTTCTTTCTGCTAGTGCACATATTGGCTGAAGTCAATAATTTATTCATTGCAAGGTAGTACCTTGCAAATGGGACAGTGTGTCACTGCAAGTCATAAGATATTATGCACAATAAAGATAAAAAGTATAAATTAGAGTAAAAACCAAATGTTTTTCTCCTGCTTTACTATGAACAGAGAATCATCTATAACAGTATACTGTGAACATTTCCAAAATTGTTAAATGAGGAACAAGAGTACATCACTGTTGTGAGTTAGGCCAGCTATCTTGAAAATTATGTACCAGTTGAGCATGTACAAATTTTTCTACCCTTGGCCACCAAGAATTTTGCCATGCTCTGCAGTTTCAAAGATTCCTTGCATAAAGATGCATATCACATTGCAAGATCAGTATTACAATGTGTATTGTGTCAGTCTTTAAACCAAGACATGTCTTAATACATATTGTTTATATTATTATGTATTGTGATGTTTGTCTTGCCATTGATTTATAGATGGCTCAAAAGGTTAAAGGTCGAGGTCACAGTGACTGAAAGAAGAAATACTGTTTCCACACAATAACTTTATTTATATATTAGTTACCTTGTCCAAAACTTTATCAATGGCTTGTATTTTAGATAGAAAGATACCTATTGATTTTGGAGCCCAAAGGTCAAGTTCACAGGAACTCTAAGACAACAGATTTCCACATGATGTATTGAGTTTTTAATCACCAACTTTGACCATGCCTTGTGGATAGCTTGCATTTGATATGAATAAGACTATTCATTTTGAGATAAAACATCAAGCTCATAGACTCTGAAAGTAGTACAAACAATTTTCACAAGTTTATTAAGTTGTGACCTCATATCTTGACTCAACTTTGTTCATGGCTTGCATTTGAGTAAGACACATATTGATGTTGGAGTTAAAAGGTCAAATGTCAAGGTCAGTGGACTCAAAGAATGAAGATGGTTTTCCTAAATAACTCCGTATCCTGCCTCAAACTTTGATCTAACTTTGGAAATACTCACATTTGAGACAAGCAAGGCACCTATTGATTTCAGGGTCATTAAACTAATGATCAAGGTCACTGAGACTGATACAGAAGAAAAATGGTTTCCACAAAATAAGTTGAGTTCTGTATTTTGACCTTGATTGATGAAATGGCTTGTTTCATTTAGTATTGCTAGGCAGCATTGCTTAGCAACAGTGGCATGTTACGAGTTAAATGGGTGCTACAACTTTTATTACCTGAGTATCTGACCAATGTAAGTCTGTTTTACATGTATGTGAATACTGTTGACCACATGTTCAGTGCATCATGTACCATGTATGACACTCTTGTTTTCAGCACAGTTTGCTAGACGAGAGGCTTTGATGAAACTGCAGCTTGAGAAAGGAGCTGAAGAACCTCATAACAAACAGACAGTAAAAATTGAGGAAGTCAATAGGTATAATGCCCACCAGTATACTTAAGTGTGGATTCATGCTAGGGTCTTGATGCATTCAGCATCAGAGGGTCATAGTTTTAAGTCCCAACTTGGTTAGTGCTGTGTACAAGGCACATGGCCATGCTTTCTTCAGTTGTACCAAGTTCAAAAGAAAATTGAAGCTATGCTGAACTGACATCAACACCACAAGATTGATCATATGGTCATCATAATCCACCAGACTCCCAACATCTTTTGGAGACGTAAAATTTAGTAATTCTATAAAAAAATGACAGTTTCATTGTTTTGTAATATATGTTTTACTCACTGCAGTTCTAGGGAGATTGGAATATATAAGGTCTTAAATTTTCATCAGATATATTTTGTGATCACGTTGGACTCGTGTTCCAGGTGTTGCATGTTCAGTACCTACCCAGGTGGGCAGTTTGATGTGTCCTCGGGGAAGGACACTTAGCTGACTTCACCTGATATAAAATATCCAGTAATCAATAATAGTCGATCAGTAATAGTCAGTAATCAATAATAGTCATAACTACTGTCAGATCCAGACAAACCAATGAACCAAACCTTGTGAGACAGAAGTTTTTGGGATGTGAACTGTTAATAAATTTTATGATGCTGTACATGCGGAGTAAATCTTAGACTTCTTAAAAGAATGTGGTTTATATAGCAAAGTTTGATTCTATATTTTAAGACCATTTTGTTTTATCTTAACATTTATTTTATATATTTTTAAATAATTCTATCATCTTTACCTTTATTGTTTATCTTTCTAAAGTTTTTGCAATTTTTAACTTGATATTTTTATAACCTAACTTTTAATCGTACATTATTATGTTAAAGTGTTGTTAAACCCTATACATACATGTATAATTAATATTCAGCATAACAAACCATGTATTAATCCTATATTAGATTTAAAGAAGGGGCGCACAGCAGAGTTTTTTCCACTCCTTTACTTCTGTTTCTTTTCTTTGGAACTGAGAAATAAAGCTGCAAGAACTTTGCAGATACAGTAGTTCCCCTCTTGAACGGCCCCTCCTCACCAGCGGCCACCCACTCCTTATGACCAGAATCCGAAGGCACTGATGAATTTGTGTTCAAAAGTACCCCTCACAAAAGGCCACCAGGCTAACGCGACCAGCGGCCAGCATATTTGTGCAAAAATATAAAATTTACCCCTCACAAGCGGCCGCATTTTATTTTGTAATATGTATCCAGAACCAATTTTATTCATGATGTGTGTTAAGTAATCCGATTTCTGTTTCCCGATGTCAGGTTTTCGTTCCTGAAAGAAGTGTTGACTAAAATACATGTACCACTAAGGTTAATATTATATCATTTACGCCTCACGAGAAGCCACATTTATTCCATAAAGCCGAGAAAGACTCAAATTTTAATCCATACAAAAAGGTAAGTACACGTAATCCGATTAGCCTTACTGCTGTGTTATCATGAGATGTCCGGTTTAGCCACTGATAATTGTTAAGATTACAATTATTAACAGTAGTAACAACTGAGAAGTGGCCGCATTGATGTACAATACACAAGTCAGCTGGAAAAGGGTTTGATAGCCTTTATGACTTCCCTTAGTAAGATGTTGAGCTTGTTCACTTCCGTGATTAGTGGCTATTACTACTGACAATAATTGTCAAGATTGCAAATCCTAATGGCCACGAGGTGCTATTGTTAAGGTCAATTCTGCGTACATATCAAAGCCATTTTGGCTTCTGTCACTTAGTGTAAAACAATGTAAAATCAATAGGGTACCAGACTGCAACTAATGAATCACGTGACAAGATCGCCGCCTTTAAAAACATGGCATTTTGTTTAAATGTAGAAATTTTTTTTATTCAGTCTTGTAGTTGGCAACATTGGAATAAGTTATTGCAGAATGATCAACATGTCATCGAGGAAAAGAAAAAGTCTCAGTTTAGAAGAGAAAGTGAAAGTAATTCAATTGACCAAAAAGGGGGAGAGTTCGAGGATCCTGGCAGAAAAATTTGATGTCGGAAAGAATCAGATAAACAATATCGTGAAAGATAGGGAAACAATTCTGCAGAAATGAGAAGGTGGAATGGACGGAGAAAGGAAGATTGTTAGAGCCAGGAGATGTTTGTATCCTGATTTGAATGAAATGGTTTTTGAATGGTTTTGCACTGCGCGTGCTAAAAACATTCCACTCACCGGTCGAATGATCCAAGAAAAAGCAACAATTTTGTCAGTTGAAATGGGATATGATGACTTTACTGCAAGTAACGGATGGTTGCACAGACTTCAAGTCCGACACTGGATAAATTTTTCAAGCATAAGAATTCTTAGGAACATTGGTATTGTATTTAAGTGTCTGTTGGTGACAGATGATGTGATCTGTAACATTATTATAAAGACAGTTTTAAAACTACATGTATATCAATAGTTATTCATAGCGTTCTTTTGAAAATGATGAAATAGTTTGTTTCACATTGATTTCACAATGTGCATGTGATTTTTAAATGAAAATATTAAATGTTTTAGAATTAAATGTAGTTGTGACTTTCTATATACATGTATGTACATGTATTTACTATTCGCATTTGTCATCCCCCTCTAGAAAGGCCACCCGCATTATAAGGCCACTTTCTTGTTGCAATAGGGGTGGCCTTATAAGAGGGGGACTACTGTATGTAATAAATTCACCTTAATTTTGTGCACTTTTGTATAAATTAGGAAATTCTTAGCTAAAGAATGCAGTAGAATCCTGTTTATTGTGGACATCAAATACTTAAATGAGAAACTATTACTTGCTTTATCTATGTCTGTATAATGTACACTTGGAGGGGAGGTGGCAGGGAGAGGTGATTCAGTATAGACCTCCAGCATCTGTTATATTTAAATGACTATAAGAAGAGATATTATGAAGTAAATATGACATTCCTGTTGATGTCTGTGTTGCCCATCTTAACCTTTAGGTTGTTAGTAAAATTTGTTTCAAAATTTGTCATTTAGATATGTATAGAACGTTGTGTTATTTAGGGTTGGATCATCATTACAAAAGTGGAATAAAAAAAATGATTTATGATTGTCAGTTCATCTTTAGGTCTATTCAGAATCCGTTTGAACTTCCGGTCCAACTTGTGAGCAGAATCAACATTAACTTTTCTTTTGTAAACACCCAATACATCTGCATGAAAATTTAGGTTAGTCATATTTTGGGCTATCTTGTGTTAACTAGTTTAGTCTGCTAAACTAAGCTGTAGGTCTACAGTAAAGGAAACTCTAGTAACAACCTAGACCCAGTCTAACTGCCATTACAATGTGGGCCTCATGGGAGAATAATATGATATACTAACTGAGGTACCCTCATCAAGTATTTACTATTATTATTATCATTATTATTATTACTACTATTATTATTGTTATTATTATTATTATCAATGCTGTTCAAAATAATTATGAGATATAG